>JAPYYR010003130.1:0-11133 GCA_030523065.1 Aphidius colemani | reverse complement strand
CTGTAAATTCATCACTTTATTTTCTGGCTCTCTCAATTCCCCCAGAGTATAAAAACAAAATTTAATATTTGAATTTTTCATATTTTACTTGTAATATATTTTTTTTTCTACTGTCAAAACAACGCCAGTTTTTTTTTTTTCATTTTTTCATTAAAAAAGAGTAAAAATTTAAAATAAAAAAATACGGCCTCTTGAAAGTTCTTCAACGTTTTAAATAACTGTCAAATTTTCTTGGATAATAATCTCTGACTCAAGGATCAATAATAAGAAGAAAAAAAAATTGATAATAAAAAAAATTTTTACTCAGTATAAACATAATGATAAATAAATAAAAAAAATATATTAATTCTACACCTGCATAATGATTCATGTGAATAATAGCTCATAAATCCTTGATCAATTGTTTTTTATATATTTTTTTTCCCCAGTGATTTGTACAATTTGTACAAACATCGAATATATTTCACGACACACTTTACACTGATGGATATTTTTCATCATTTCATACATCAACGCGAGGAAAACTTTGTTTTTTTCGATATACATTTTAATAATAATTTATTTTCGACTAAAAAAAAAATAATAATATCGAAAATATTTGAAATTTATTATATTCACGTGTAGATAAAACAAAAAAATTGATAAATAAATTCACAAGGGAGACTTTTGTTTGTGAATAATTTTTAAAAAAGAAAATTCAAGCTTGAAAAAATTTATCGAGTTTGTTGAAACAAGCATATTGAAAATTCCCTGAAGTCATATTCACTGACCCAAAAATTAACTAATCTCTAAATCGTCCATCAAAATATATAAACATCATCTAATTTATATTAAAAAAAACCCAATGAATTTAAAATTGAAACACAACATGTACTCATTTAATTGAATATCAATGATATTTTAATTGTTCAAATTATTGCTCAATTAGCGTATAAATTTACTCAAAAGCTGTATCAACACAAACATCAGATACCAAAAGTAATTTATAATTTCAAATATCGATTTATCTGAACATCAAAGTCTTCATTATTATTCCGAATCATTAAATGCATAACTTATTTACTTTTTATATATAAAAATCAAGTGGCTAACAAAACTATCATGAATATAATTGTGTTGTCAAATGGAGTAAAAAATATTATAAATAGACTCACCAATTGTTGAGCGTGATTGAAATGCCAGATTTTGAACTGGTTCCGAAATGCTTGCTGATGATGATGATGCTACTGCTGCTGTTGGTGTTGATTCTATTGTTGGTGTTGTTGATGGTGAAACAATTGATGATCTAGTTGTTGTATTAAATTGTGATAATCTTTTATCTGGTTCAGTTTTATTTGATAATGTCGCTAAAGTTATTTTTGTTGATGAAGCTATTTTTGGACTTGTAGAATTTGTTGATGGTAACTTTGATGACCAAAAACTACATATATCACAACCCTCAGCATTTCTAGTTGGTAAACGACAACAAGACCAACGTTTACCATTCCAAATACCAGCATGATAACGTCCAGATAAACCAGGATTTTCACTGCATACTGTAATCAATTATTTATAATATTTTATTAACTAATAGAAAGATGATTTATTCATTTTATTTTTGTTCTTCATTTAGCTTAAATGAACCAAAATTTTAAAGCACTTACAACTCGAGCCCATGTTGTAAAATTTATAAATATTTAAGTTCGTTTTTTCATTATCTTTTTTAAAGTTCACTTGTAAATTTTTAAATACACGTATTTCATCATAGTTTATATTTATTTTATCAACTTGCTATTCACAATGTGCTAATAAATTTTAAAAAACGAAAAAAATTATCATCACTGTCTCATTACAGTAATAAAAAGAATTTCTAAAACACGAAACAACATTTTTAACAGACAATATTGTGTTGTAAACTTAAATTCATGGGCAAAAAGTACAAACGAGTCAGGTCAAGGATTAAATTTTTTTTGGCTACCTAAACTACCATTGAGTAGATATATAAAAAAAAAACTTGTATATAACTAACGCGCGCGTAATTTTTCTGGGTCGAAAAAAAAGAAATAAAAAATACAAAAATTTAAATTTTTAACATTCTTGTATTATTATTATTTAATTTTTTTTTGTTTTTCTTTCTTCCTGAATGTTTGCTCCTCTATCCATTTGTTTGAACACGTTTTTTTATTATTATTTTTTTATTTTTCAACTCATCTTCGAGGACGTCATCAGTGAGCCACCCACGTAGTCTCGTTTATCATTAGCATGTTCGTCGACCTGATAACGCTGATGACATTTTTTTTATTTTTTTATTTTTCCTCAATTCAGTATCTCGTTTTGTCTCTTTATCTTTTTCTCTCTATCTTGCTTTTAAAACAGAACACTTGGAGTTGAGACTCTTTTATGCTCTTGGATATTCAAAAATAATTATCATAACTATTATTAGGTTTATCAGAAAATTTGTAAAAAAAATTAACATAATATGCAATAAAGATATTTGCAAATTTAATAGGTTCATATATATTTATATTTCATGGCAATTCAACACTTTGTATTTTGCAAATTTTGCATATTTTTTGTCATTTTAGAGCTACTAGTTTTTTTTTCATTCTTGCAATAGTAAAATTAAGGGACAAGATAAAAAAAATAATAAAAATTTATTTTGTTTATAAACAATGTATTCTTGTATTGTTTTTTTTTTCTTTTTTATCAAACAACAAATTTAACTTGTTAAGTTTTTCATTTTAATTAAGATAATTAAATTTTTTTAAATTGTTGACTCAAACATTATGCCTGAGTGATTATTTTTTAAAGATAATTTTATTTTATATAACTATTAAAAATATCATTATGAAATAATCACAATTGTCTACCAATTATAAGAATATATTTTTTTTTAAGTCAAACATATTTATCACTTGTACGTTTTCTCAACTTTATAATTATTATTTCCGCAATTGTTGAATAACTATCTGTTTATTTTTAAATTTTTCTACACAACCAGTCACTATGACTGATTTGTGATTCAATATTTCACGTGCAGATTGTTCGTAAATAAAAATATTTAAAAAATTTTAATCTAAAGAATGTTGAATAAAAAAATAGAATATCTCATTTTAAAAAATAGAGATAATTTTCATGATTATTTCAAACTCTACTGTCAGCCACACTAAATCACATCCCATCTGGTCAAATTAAATTCAATTGAATTCAAGAATAATAATAATATTCATGCATTTTCATTAAAAGCACATTAAATCCTGACAAACTTTCGAAAAAAAAAATTCAAAAATTAAAGTAAATTTTAACTAAAAAATGAAAAAACTTAATACGTATTTTTTTCAAGTAAATACCAATTTTAAATTCTTGATATTCATGAAAAGCAATTTTCCAACTTGAATATAATATAAAAGAATTTATTATAAATTTTTTTCCCCAATTTTCTTACGTTTTATATATTTTTTTGTCATTTTAATTGTCACGTGAATATAAATATAAAAAATAGCCATAGGATGTCAACACAACTCGTAAATTTTCATTAATTAATTTGTTTTATACTAAAAATTTTGTTTGACATTTAAAATATTAAACAACAATAGAAAAAAAAATTAATAAATAACAGCAAAAAGGCTTTATTAAAATGGAAAAAAAAAATGAAAAATTTAATATCTCTAGAGGCATTTTATGAATTTTAAATAAAATTGCATATTAAATTTAGTAACACTCATATGTCATGGGCCTCTTTGTTTGATTAAAACATATTCACAAAAGCCTCCTGGAATTTATTTCATCATGAATTTAAAAAAAATAAAACACATTGTGTTGTCATTAACCTCGTCACAGTATAAATGGATTAAAATTATTGACTAAAAATTCCATCAATACGCTTTGTTATTATTCTATTATCTATTATTTTGTTTTTGAAAAAATTGTTTTTCAATTTTATGTTATCATGAAAAATCAATAACACGAAACTTACCACAACAAACTCTTGGCTAAATATTTGTTGTTTTATTAACACGAAAAATAAAATAAATATTTGCATTTAATAATATTATTGTCAATTGGTTTTTGTGTGTTTGTATTTTAATATTTGTTTATGAATTTGTATTTTTTTTGTAAAATTACCTGTACGAAGTGCATCTATCCATTCGGCTCTATCCTTATCTCTTGCAGCGAGAAGATAAAGGGTATAATCTTGTCCAGCATCACGATAACCAACTTGAAATGGTACACCAGTGGGTACACCACTTCCACTTCCTGAACCCATTTCACTTCCGGTAGCCACGTTGTTAACTACCCCAATTCCCAGGGTAACTGTTTCCACCACGTGGATACTGTCAATTGCAATACGACCTCGTTCTTTTCGTGGCTAAAAAAAAAAAATTTATAATTATAATTAATTTAATTTAATTTAATTTCTAAAAATATTTCATTTTTATTTTTTTTTATAAATTTATATTTAACATGTGTAGATTTATATTTAAATTTTTAAATAATTTATATTTTTTTTATACAATTATAAACACTAGTTAACAAGAAAATCAATTTAATTTGTTTTAATTTTTTTTTTAATTTAAAAAAAAAAAAAAAAAAAAAAAAGGGAAAAAGATAAAAGCTTTTCATAATTTTTTTTTTTTAAATATGTGTGCCCACAGGAAATGAACTAAATAAAGCATTCAAAAAGAAAAAAAAAAAAAAAAATGTAATATTATTTTTTATCTTGTGAATAAAATTTCGCAAAAAAAAAGAATCTCGAGTAAGTTTATTAAAATTTTATTTAACGAGTAAAACTTGAATGCAGTACTCTCGGTTTTTCATTTGACATGAATAATATTTTAAATAAATTTTTCAAAAATTATTAATCATAATTTGAAATGACTCATAAGTCATATAAAATATTATTTAATTACAATTCATCATGTTTAATTCAATGAAAATATTTATTTTTATTACATCAGTTTTCATGTATATAAAAATGAGTTATTAAACGTTTTTTTTTTAAATATAAAAATAAATAGTTAAAAATCAAACGCACGTGGTGTAGAATAAAAAATAATTTTTGTCGAGTCAGAAAAGCTTGATGGGAAAGATCTAGAACAAGTTAAGCTCAACTGCAATTTAAATTCGACAATGTGGATATATAAGCTTCAGTAAAATATCAAGTTTAAAAAAAAAAAATTCAATAATGATGATACAACAGAGAAAAAGAACTCTTTATTCACTTAAACCTCTTTTTTTTTTTTTCTCCTTTCATTTGGACGAGTTTACTTTTGTCACTGAGTTAATGAAGAATAATATATACATTTTTATTTTTTTTTTATTTCTCTTTATAATTACTTTGTAAGTAACTCTGCTATGCCAAAGTTGAGTGTTAATGAACATAGACGTGTACAAAAATTAACAAAGAAATAAAAAAAAATACAGGTGAATGAGAAATAAATAAAATGGGACAAAAAGTCACTCAATTTTTTCTTTACTCGTAGGTATTAATGAGGTGTAATACACATATGTGAATAGAATTTGATTTACTCAAGTAATTTGGGAATTTTTTTTCTTTCAGTTTCAACGGTTAATTAAATTTTTTCTGGAACAAAAAACACGCGCCATCGTTACCAAAAGAAATTACGTGGATAAGTTTTAAGTGAATAGAAAAAAAAAAAAAATTTATTTAAAATTTAATTTATAAAATTTCTAATTAAATTGTATTAATACTTTGAGTTGAAAATTAAAACAACTTCGTTTAAAATTTACTTGAAAAAGGAAATTTTTAATGACAAAAATTTGTCTTAAGAAAAAGAATGAAAATTATTGTGTTGCTGTATTTAATTTTGGGTATAAAAATATATAACATTTATTGAATGATCAAGAGAATAGTGAGTTTAAAAAAAAAATGATCCACTGAGTGATCTATAATTTTTTTACTCAATGAAAAAATAAATTGAAAATCCAAAAAATTTCAAGATAACAATACCTGAAGACTGATGGATTCTTGGCAGTTAGACAGGTTTAAAAATTCAAAATCAACGTTATGATCATCAAGATATGTATCAGATGTCGATGAAATGGACCTGGTGTATGCTTTCGGGGGCAAGTTTGTCATAGAATAACCGGGATTGCCCGTAGATCGATTGAGAACGTGCGCCCGCGCGTATGCCAACACTTAACTCAATATTTACAAAAAACAACACAAATTATATAAATTATATTTAATTATTTAAATAAACATTTGCAATTGACATTGAAATTTGTGAAAACAACAAAATTTCATTATATAAATATCGATAAACGAGGTGATCAATTGTTACATGAAAAAACATTCAAATAAACCGGTAAATAAGTTATTTTCTCTTTTGATCAATCAGTTAACAATTGATGATTATTGTTGCACAATGATGATACTTTGATGGCAACGGAAAACCAACTGAGCCCGCTGTATTCGTGAATGTGTTTTAGAATGTGCAGAATATTTTTAAAAGGGGTTGGTGGCAAGTAAGGGTTGACCAAATGCGCTTGCGTTTTAAATTACAAAAAAAAAAAAAAAAAAACAAGAAAAATATTGTCTCAATTAAATATAAAATTCATGTACAAATATTGTTACGTGATCATTTGATAAAATATTAATTTGTTTTAATTTAAAATATTATTTTGTATTAATAAAAATTATTGAAAAATAAAACTTGAGATAAAATATCAAAACAATTCAACTTGAAATTTAATTATTTCATAAAATTTAATTTGAATCTTGAGATTTATAAATTGCAATTAATAATTTAATATAAAATTTAATTAAATTATATTAATAACAATATTTTAAAATTGAAAATAAAAGATATTTTCTTTTTCTATTATTATTATTATTGAATAAAAATGTGTCTGTTTAAACAGAAATGTTTAAATATAAATTGTCATTATCATGATGAAAAAAATTGATAAAATATAAATAAAAATAATTGAAAATAATAAAACTTACTTCTTCATTAGTGTCGTAATATATCAAATAACGACGTGATATTTCAAACCATCTGTGTTTATAATTAACTGGTGTAAAACGTTTTTTATTTTGTGAACGTTTTATCATGAATCCTCGTTTTATTACTTCACCAGTTGGTTCTTCTTTTTCGTCTTCACCCGCCATTCTGACGGAAAACCTTCCTAAAAACAAATAAATTAATTAAACAATGTCAACAATATAATATCATCAATTTAACAACACAAATAATCAATGAAATATTTTAATTTATTAATTATTAAATATGCTTGTCAATAAAAATAAGTTATAATTACTTAATAAACGTAACATTTTTCGTCTGATAAATTTATAATTAAATATTCATCAACAATTAAAAATTAATAATTTATATAAGTAATAAACTTATGTTTCATCTGTATATTTGAATGATAATGATTAAATTATCGATCAACAAGATCGAAGATATAAATTTTGAGGTTATAGTGTTGTAGGTGCAAATGTTCTTTGAATACTAAAAATAAAATATAGAAAATATAAAATAAAGAAAAAAGAAATAGAAATTTGTAAAATAAATTCTATGAAAATATTAGAAAATAAATTTTAATAAAACAAGTATAAAGTTAACAATTATTTATAGATAAACAATAACATAGAAATAAATTTCAAATAATATTTTTGATTGAATTTTAAATACCTTCTGACCTCGAGAAAAATGAACAAACCGGCATTTTTTTTCCAACAAATATATTTTGATAAATAAATAATTTATCTTCAATAATAACATAAACAAAACAAAACTAATAATGATAATAAAAGGGGCACATACATACGAACTCCCTAAGCGAATTGACGTGTGCACCCATCGGAATAAAAAAAAAAAAAAAAAAAAAAAAAGAGAAAAAAACTACTCTGAAGAAGGGAAAGTTTAAAAAATATAATAAATTAAATTAAATAAATCATTTGTTATCAACAAGGCATTGTTATCACTATTATTGAGGATATAAATAATAAAAGCGATCGACAATAATTAAATTTACAATAAATATAATGTTAAAATAAAAAAAAAAATAAAAAACACAAAATACATTTACATTTTTCTCACGTAGAACATGAGTTTTTTTTATTTATTTATTTTTTTTTATTCAACACACAAAAGCGAATGTAAAATGGCCGATAAATTAAAATTATATTCAAAAAAAAAATGAAATAAATAATATTATAATAAAAATTGAATATATTAACTTACCATTTGTATTATTATTTACAATTTTTGATGAATTATTGTTGTCATAAATATTACCGGTATCATGACATGCAAAACAACAAAAAAATTCACGTGGAATTATATTGCAACGCGCGGGCGCGCACAAATCCAATCTGTCAAACGAAAAACGTTGAAAATTCATATAAAAATCATATATTTTGATTGAGAGAGATAAAAATTTATGTCTTTATTATAAAAAAAGATAAAACGTCACGCACTTTTTGACATACATATAAAGGTGGTTGTCCACAAGTCACAAGGCTCATCTTTTTTTAGCACTAGAAACAACTAGATTTAAGTGACAAATGGCAAAACATTTTACCAATTTGATCAGAAATTTTTTATAATAGACAAACTCTTAAAAATACATACTAATTATTACGTAAAACAACAAACCAATTATTTCATTTCTAAATTTATTGAAAAGATTCCAAAAAAAAAAAAAAGAAAATAAAAATTCAGGGAGTTTTCCTGTCGCCATCAAAAAATTAAGGGGCATATCCACTAGCCAAATTCTTTTTTAATTTTCTTTTTTTTTATTTTTAAATTATAATTATTGATTAATTTTATAGAAATTTATCCAATTGTCAATGGTAAAAGCCTATTGTTTATTTATTTAATTTTTATTTAAGATTTAAGCTAAAAAAACAGTGGCGCTCTAACCGTCAACGGATGACAGTGCAAACTATTCTGTAACATAGTTGTGTTGTTTATTTTTTTTTGCCTTGTCAATTTTTCAATGTAACAATAATACCAGTTAAACAATACAAAATAAAAATTATAAATAATTAAATAATAATAATTAAAACAATATAAAATATAACGTAAGTATTTATAATTAAAAAACTAAAATCAACATTAATAAATCAACAATATCTAACCTCGAAAAAAATGTATTACTTTCTTTTTTTTTTTTGGAATAGAATATAAAATAGAATGGCAGCTTCAGAGGCAATGCAAGTGAGCTCATTGCCTTTACCACCAAATAAATATATAAAATTATTTACTGATGACAATGTTAAACGAGGCAGAGTACCAAGACCACCACCTCCAATTCATGATAACTATTCAATGTTTGGAAATATATTTAATGCAGATGATACAATAATTCGTCCACTTGAAGCACAAGGAATTAAAAGATTATATCCTCAACATTTTGATAGACGTAGAGAACTTAAAAAATTAAATCATTCATTGTTAGTTAATTTTTTGGATCTCATTGATTTATTAGTACAATGTCCAGACAGTCCACGACGTGGTGAAAAAGTTGAAGATTTGAGTTTATTATTTATTCACATACATCATTTGTTGAATGAATTTCGTCCTCATCAAGCTAGAGAAACACTACGTGTTATGATGGAACTACAAAAACGCCAAAGAGTTGAAACAACACTGAGGTTTCAAAAACATTTAGAAAAAGTACAAGAAATATTACAAAATGCATTACAATCTTTGCCTGATACATCTGATTTGGATACAAAATTATCAACTAATATTGAAGCAATGGATTGTACTGATAATATGAATTCAGAACAACAAAATCCAGATCCATGTTGTTCAAGTGATAGAATTATGTGTATGATGATTGATGATGCAACAACATCAACTGGTATTTACTAAACAAAAAGAAAAAATATATAATTTGTTTACTCCTATTTAAAAAATAAACAAACTATAATTATTATAAATAAATATATTATTAATTATCATGTAAATATTTTAAATACTTTTTCAAATAAATAAAACCATGTTTTTTTTTCATTTTGTTTTTTAATTATATTTTTATTGATTCAGACAATTCGGGATTATTTAGAGGAGAATACATTTCATATTTAAGATGAATTTTTTGTTTTTTTTTTGTGAGGATTAGAAAGTGGAATTTTTTTTATGTAAATTCAAATGAAACAGTTTTTTTTTTTAATTATTTTAAACTCACCTTGATGTTGTCCAAGACTGAAAAAAAATAATAATTAAGCAATCAAAACTGGATGATACAAATAATATTGATAATTAATTTGATCCTTGATTCAGCATCTGTAACAATAAATTGTGTTATTCATCAGCAATCCAACCGAGACATCCTGACAATCTGAAAAGGGAAAATTTCATTAGTTGAAAAATCAAAGAAACATTTTATATCAATTAAAAAAAATTATATTAATTTTATTGATGAAAAATTGATAGTAAATTTAGAAAAAACAATAAAAAAAAATGATAGTTATGCTTATTTATATGACTTTATTTTTTTATTTTTAAATTAATTTAAATGACATGATGTTTCTTTGATTTTATAAACATATTTTTACAAAATGACAAATTGTATTCGAAGCTAACAGCTCATCAGATTTCCCAAGCAGCAAAACCTGTTAACAGAAAAAAAAAAAAAAAAAAAAACAAAGATAGGAGAGAAGAAGATACTTGGATCAAATGGAAATTTAAAAAAAAAAATTGGAAAATGAGATGAGGAATTTTCAGGATGAAGTCTGCCAGCATTTTTTTTTTTCTTATTGAAATTATTTTCAATTATTTCTTTTTTTTGAAAAGTTTTCTACTTGAGAGTATTTTAAACTTTGCACTTTTTTTCCCCTTAAGTTGTTAGTACAGTCATTTGTCTTGGCTATTAACATTTTCTGATTAGTTAATTTTGATTTCCAAAGTACTTCACGATAATTATTTATCTGATAGGACAACTTTTATCTTCCACACATATTTTTTAAACAAAAAAAACATAATAAACACAAAACATCACTCGCGATTAATGTCATTTATAAAAAAAAAATAATAGCAAATTTAATTATTTTTTTTTTTTCAGGTATTGATGATAAATTTTTCACTGAAGAATTTTCTTCTCAATAATCATTTCTTCATTCTGATGATGTAAGATCATAGTTGATTGTTGACTATTGTTTTTTTTTTTTTT
>JAPYYR010003129.1:0-12503 GCA_030523065.1 Aphidius colemani | reverse complement strand
AGTTGAGTCGATATGTTTTTTAATTAACAGCAATTATTTATTAATTTGTTATTGGTAATTATTATTTTTATCAAATTCTTTTGATTAAGCTGAAGCTTAGTCGAAACGTAGTCTCGTAGTCACAAGAATGTTGATTACGTTTTCGTTACATTTGTAACTTGACGTCACAATGATTTCGTCAATGATTTCGTGAAAATTTTTATAAAGTTGTTAATATTTTTATTTATAATTCACATTGTTTTTTCGTATTGATCGAACATTAAAAACTTTGACTGATTTCAAAGATTTCATACTTAGTGATTTTCTACGATTTCAGTTGAGCTTTTGTTGAAGTCATATTTTATGACTTCAACTAGTTTCAGATGAACCGATCGGTGTTCAATCAAATACATGAAAGTTAAGTACACACTTGAAACTATGCATAGAGATATATTATCAATTAAGTTTTATAACTATATATATAGATGTTTTTAATTGCAATATTCAATTAAAATTTTATACTGATTGCAACCACTGCAAAAATTCATCGTTGTTTATTAAAAGTATAGATTCATTTTTAATATCGGTAAAAGGACTATAAATTTACCTTTGTTTTTATTTTCTTTATTTCATTTTATTTGTTTAGTTTTTATATTTCCAATATCAGAGAGAGGGTGAAAACCCTTTTACCCTCTAAAGCTTTTTTGAACTTTCAATCGACTTCAGACAGCCAACACTCACTCAATATTGAACTGTATTTTTTTCTGATTGTCATTTTCCGGTATGCGTCCGGTTTTTTCCTGCGAGGCACTCCTCTGTTAATTATTATTTTTAAACTGTTTTATTTTTATTATCGAGAGGCAGTTACTTTTCTGCATAACTGATTTATCCATCTCCAGAATTTATAGTCGTCATTTATAATTCAAAACAAAAAAACAGAAATAATAAGAATTTTTTATTTTTATCATCATCTTTGTTATTAATTAATTTTTTTATTATTATTCAAAATATTTGATATTATGAATCAGCATTTTTTTGCAAATTAAAAAAAATAACATTTATTATTGTTATTTTTCAATAAATAATCATCACAATCACTTGCCATTGTCCATTATATAATAAGAGATAACAAATTGAGCAAGAAAATTACATGATAAATACTTTTTATTTATCGTTGATGTTTTAAAAAAAATTACACGATCACTTTGAAATGTAGCAATTAACGATAAGAAAAAAAAACGTTTTAAATTATTTAATAATATTATTTAAACTTTTATTATAAACATTAAGATAAAAATATTAAAAATAATAAATCATCGAAAAATATGATTTAGACTTTTGAAAAAATAGAAGCTCAAAAATTTTCCAATCAAACTTTATCGATTCTTAAAAAAAGATCTATAAACGATCAAATTTTTTTCAATCAAGTCAACTCTACAAAGTAAACAGGAAAAAATAAATATTGATTGATTTTTTTTGAATAATCAATTTTTTTTTCACTCATATTATGAAGTGTAATTTTCCCTGTGCACAGTCTCGAGGTTTGCTGACTTATATTTAACGAGTTTTTGTTTTTTCATATATTAAAATTATTATTGAAATAATGATCGCAATAATAATGCTAAAATAATGATTGTGGTGTGTTGAAGACCAGTGAAGCATGCTATTGTGTATTTGCGGTTATCATTTGATTTTTATTTTCCCCTTCAATCACAATAAGGACACATTTATATTATATGTACACAAAAGAGTATATACTCAACAAGCCCATGCCAAAAGAACTAAAATTTTTATTTGAAAAAAAAAGTGAAGATTTATATATATATTTAGATATCCCTGGTACCCGTCGGAAGATCGAGACCTATAAGTAACCCTCGAAAACAAGGATTAGCTTCTCCCTCTAGCTGCGGGGCTTCACCAAACAGCTTCATTGTAAATTAATTACCTGGAAATGAGAAATCTCCGGTTGACTTTTTGTTTCTCGTTTTTTTTTTTTTTTTATTATTTTTCTTTATTCTTAAGTTTGAATGGACCATGGAATCCATAGTGTTCAATGGTAGGTAAAAACTGTTCTTTGATCCCCTCTTTCGTACTTTCCTTGTCTTTTTAACATAAAAAAAAAGAAAAATAATAATTCACTGCTATATGGTGAATCGCCTGGTCAATTCTTCAAGGACGTCTGTAAAAGCAGCATCAAAACATTGAGCATTTCCGTTGATAATAAATTCCACATCGTTTACCTCACGAGATATCACCAAATATATATGTATATTTATCCAACGAGAATATTAACCCAAGAGACAAGAGTCAACTTTTAACTTGCGTAATTTCACATTTACCCACTAATTGCATTAGAAAACTATTGTCAGGTGACGAAAAAATAAAATATTATACTTGAAGAATAATAATCGTGAAACAAACAAAACAAAAAAAGTGAATATTATTTTTTGTTTTGACCATATAATGAATGTGCTGATTGGTTCGGACAAAGTCCGTTTATCTTAACACATACGTATACATAATAATAGTACATATAATAATATATTTTTGTAATACGTAATTCGGCATGGGTACAGTGCCGGAATTTTTCACCTGGCCAAACAAAAGCCCATCCAACCTGACTCGTCTCGTCATTGTATTTGCATTATTATGTTAATCACAAGTAGGAAAAAAAAATAAAATAAAGTAGGTAAAAAAAATAATACATATATATACAAATATATTTAAAAAAAAAAAAAAAGAAACGAAATAAAAAATAAAAAAAAAATACGGTGACAATGCGTCAACCTCAATTTAGGAAGCGACTTGAAAGGAACATGTAGCTGAACAAATATTAACTAAGCAAATCATTAGTTTCCCTAACCTCCACTCCCTCTTTAGTCTCGCTTTTTAACATATTTACCCCTCTTTATACATATAAAAAGACAAAGCAAGAATAAAAAATTTATATATTATAAATATGGTTATAATAAACACAAAAACACTTGTGAATAATATATAAATATGTAATTTATACAAAAATGAATAATACAATTTTTTTTTTTTTTTTTCTTTAATCATGTATATTTGATAATTATACTCACCTCATAAAGAATCACGCAACATCATTATTGTATAAAATTTTATACATAAATATATACAAAAATCCCTTGGATTATTTAATTTCATTTAACAAATAATTAAATATCAATTTATAATCTGAGAAGTATGAAAACTGAAGAATTGTGAGAAGTAGAAAATTTAAAAAAAAAGAAAAAAAATATAATAAAATAAAACAATGGTACGCGTGCTGATGACGTTTCACAGAAGCGCTAACAATGTTAACGTACGTCGAGTGTCAAGAGTTAGAAATAAGGTGCTCAATGGTGATGGTGTACAGTATATATACTTGTATTCCCAATGAAATGGAACAGACGTGTTTCACTAGAAAAGGAGTTCCCATGTTCATCTATACACATATATGTAATTGAAAGAAATAAATAATAAGTATATATGTATGTTCCAAAGAGAGAAATAATATAAATAAAATAAAAACCCTCACACATTGACTTCTTTCTTGCCCCTTTACTGAGCTCAGTGTGTAACGCAATTACGATTGTTGTTTGAATGAACAATCAAGCACCCTACAGACGCGCCCCAATCATTCAATTTCAGTTCAATCGACTTTTGCACCCGTTTCCCTGTTCCCTACGCTTTTTTTTTTCCTCTCTTTTTTTTGATTCCTTTTTATTAACAAACATTTTTTTATATATACATTTATTATTTCAAATTAATGCGCGTATGTCTTCAGATTCAAGGCAGTTGAGATTTTGATAATTTTTTCTGAGGGTTTTAATGTTAGCTAAGTCTCTTTGGTAGTGGTTCAAATTTTAGGGAAGCGAATTATTGAAAAAGAAAAATTCATACCATACGTTTTGTTTCTCAATCATCATTTATTAAAAATTTATTAATTTTTAATCAATAAAATACTTGCACAAATTCAGAATCATTATTTTGAATTAGTTCTATGTATGTGTCATAGAGAAGAATTAAAATACCAATAACTTTTTTGTTTTTTTTTTTATATTCATTATTGATATATTATGGTTATAATGTTTCTTTGAAATAAAATTAATCAACACAGTTCTGTATTACGAACGTCATTGTAACCATACATATTAACAAAATAACTGCGAAAACTTGTTCTTACATTTCCTGGCGTTGACAGGACAAGTATTACGAAAAAGAAAGCTAATAACAGCTTCGAGTTTATCAAGAAAAGAATTTATATAACTGTATGTGTATGTGTGATTTTTTTTTTTTTTTTATATTCATTTTCTTATTTATGTATATACATCTGCAACACTAGCCACGAGACCAAATCACTTGGTTATTAGCTCTCGACGGGTGATCTTCTTCTTCTTTTCCTCATCTCTCAACGCCCACATCATGTACTTCATGCATCGACAACTTCCGCGTGCTGTGAATCTTCTGTGATTATATCATATTGTAATATCGATTTTATAAAATAATATAATTTTATTTGTATGTTTTGTTTTGCTTTGTAAAAATGAAAAAAAAGAAAGATAATTATTTTTAATTCTCGAAAAAAAAAAAAAAAAAAAAAAAAAAAAAATAAAAAAAAAAAAAAAAAAAAAAAAAAAAAAAAAAAAAAAAAAAAAAAAAAAAAAAAAAAAAAAAAAAGAAAGTTGAATAAATCGATAATATGAAATTTAAGTTATTTGATTGAAAAAATTATTTCTTCATAATTATATTGACTTTTTTTTTTTTTTCTTAAATATACAATGATAATTTGAAGCAATAAAATTGAAAAAATGAATTAATTTATATATATATACTTGTTTAGAATAAGAAAAAAAAGATATGCATATGTTTGACTAGTGAGGAGGGAAGTATATTAAGAGAGATCGGTAGGAAGAGAGGGAGAGAGTTGTTTGCCGCAGAATAAAGTTGGCGAGAACGGGTGAACGGCCTGCCGCGTCCTTGCGAACCACCTGACTGTATACAGCATACCGCTGCTTTCCAGCATCCTTTCTCGCATATGTGAAGTACGAACAAGCAAAACGAGATAGACACAGTGAAGCTGTACACTGTACAAGAGACAGAGTAAAAATTATAAAATATAGTCCGTGAGGCTTCGGTGAACAATTCCGACTGTCGCGACTCCACCTGGCTCACCCACTCGGTCGTCTCCTACTTGACCGATTGGCTTTTTTTTTTTTATTTAAATTAATTTATTTATATTTGCAGAAAAAAAAAAATAAATAAAAGATAAAAAATATGAATCCGTTAATTAATATAATTAAATAAATTTCGAATATAGTGAGGTGAGAAAAAAAGAGAAAGAAAAAAAACAGACTGAATCAAATAAAAAAGAGAAGTGCGGGCAATGCAAGAAGCTGCTACTGGAATGGTGGGTGGTTATAGGTTACTCACGATTCTCTCGACCTCCGGGCGTCACCTGTGATCGGACTCGATCTATTTTTAGATCTCGAGACCACCTGCAGCTATACACACAGATGTATAACGTTAACGGCATGTCCAGCATCCTTTTTACACTTCTATTCACACATGTCATTTTTGGTTCCGGAATTATATCCCCACAGGATGACTCAGGAACTTTTTTGAATTCCAATCTACAGCGTCATTCTTGCTATGATTATTTAAATCATCTACTCTTGATATTAAACATTTAATAACATGAACAGCATGGAATTTATAAAAATTAAAACCGCGTATGCAAACATCATGATTTAAAAACGAAATCACTGTGACACTGTTCTTTATTGTAATTGCTTTTGCAATAATGGTATAATATGTAATAACTCTCTGTGATAGTATATTCTTATTTATTATAAATAAACTAAGTGGCTAACCCTTACCTCAGTGGAATTTTTCCTTTAGATTATTTTGAATTTTTTCTACATTTTCGTACAATTCGTATTATAGCAAATCTAGATGAGAATTTCTCAGAAAGAGTTCAGAAACTGAAGAAAAACTGAATATCACGAAGTAACACGAAACATATTGCGATCTGCGGAAAATATCCGAAATATTATCGTCAACAGGGTACTTGCAGGGTGAAAATAATTGTAAAGACTTAAGTACAATAATTGTACGAGGCATGTTTGAAAACTATAAACTGCAACATTTTGAAATTGTCTCTCATTTCATTATTATAAACAAGAGGATTCCTAATTTCCCAAAATTGTTCGCACCCCACGATTACTGTTTAAACGTTGTAATTTTTATATATATATGAAAAAAAAAAAAAATCAGTCACTAATTTTAAACATTTAATAATTTTATAAAGATTCATTAATTTGTTTTTGTTTTAGATTGACAGTACCAATACCAATGTTCACGGCTATCGTCAGGAGGTGGGTGGACACATCCTTAGCGTAGGAAAAATTTATCGAAATCAGATTGAATCCCGGTAAGTTAGACTAATACCAACATCTTTTGTTAATATATATATATATATATATGTATAGATATACCCAGGTAGAAATGAAAGTCAATTGAACATCTATTTGACGTCAATTTTTTACCTTTGACGTCAATTTGACATACTAAGTCAAAAATTGACTTTCATTTCTACCTGGGTATATACATTTTACAAAGAAATGGGAATATATGAGAATATATTTAATGGTTACACAGAACAAAAAAAACATTACCTAAAAAAAATTAAATTCGTTCGATATCAGTGGTTTTTCTTCGACTGTCATAATATCGTGAATAAAGAAATTTAGAGAAACACAAAAAATTAATGATCCTGCAAATACAATATCAATATTTAAAATCTCTTTTTCGTGATTTCGATTGTTCGCTGACGTAAGGAAAAGAATTTAGGTGTACACATCTAATCTATACATGGAATACACTGCAGGGTAAGAGTAAAAATTATACTGGAGAATTTACGGAGACATTCGAATAGATTACCGAAAAACTTACGGTAAACATATAGCCACAAATGTATGAGTAGGCCTGATAACATTGTGTGTGAAAGCTATAAATGCATTTACGAAGACATGTCTTCGTATTTCTTGTAAATTTTCTCGTATCGGTGCTTATAACAATTTCGATAATATTTTTTTGGTAATTTAAAGAAAATTTTAAAAAAAATGATCTTAACAATAGTTTTAAATTTTTAGCAAGTGTATACGTACAAAGATTTATTATTGCGATTAAGAAAAAAATGATTTTAACGTGTCAAATAGTCTTATTCTAAATTTCAAGTTATTTCAAAGTTTTATTGTCACTCGTGACAAACTTTAAGGTTTCTATAAATATCCATATACAGGAAGACATTCAAAGCTGTATATACATTATTTGTTAAGTCGACAAGGTTAATGGTTATAATGTGACGTTGGCTTACGAGGGCACACTGTCGATCGTCCATTGTTGAAACAAAGTACGATGAGATAAGAAGTATATAGAATAGCGTCACCAAGAGATTATGTATTTATAATAGTCACTTGAAGAAGAATTACAGAGAGATACAAGAGTCTCACGCCTGAGATGGCTGAAAGTATATATGTATAATATAAGTAAGAAAACAAAGTGAAAAATAAATATAATATAAAAAAAAATTAAAACAAAGAAAAATAAAATGAATAAGAAAAACGAAATGTAAGAAGAAGAAGAAGTATGGGCAGCTCGTTACACTATATGTACAGTCGTGAACGATATACGTATAGTTATCCCTACAGGTATTCTTATTTCTTTTGACCATTGGTACATTTCTGGCTGTTTCTCACTTGTCTGACTTCTTTCATGTGTACGTATGTATGATTATATTTATTTTTTTTATAATTTATTTTTTCATATGTATATATATACATGAAGATAGAAAATATACAGCATTACTACCACAATCAGTGGTGGGAGCAAAACCAAAGACCAAACCAAAGAGCACAAACGGTGTCGTATAATGTAGCCATTGATAGCCGTCGTCTCTTTCACGCACGTGATCTGTTGCAAGTCCCTGGTACCCGTGTCCGGTGACAGCGTCCAGTGTCCAGTCTCTTTATTTTTTTTTTATTTTTTTTCTTTGGTATAGTGAGTGTCCACAAGATTTATTTTCCCATGCGGGACACACGAACAGGCCGATTCAACTTCTTGGCACACTGTGAAAACTCGTCTTTTTCCATCTCACAAACAATTTCAAAAGAAATAATAAATTAAGTTTAAAAAAATATAAAAAAAATTATGATAATAATGATACTAAATCCTTATTTCCCGTTTTAAAAAATAATTGGAAAAATTTTCATCACGCCTACTATATAGTTGAGACTAAATAAATCAAGAAATTTTGACGAAAAAAAAATAAATAAAGCATTGATTCATTATATCTGGATATCCATTTTTTTTTTTTTTCTTAAATCTTTGATATATAGCGACAACATACTTGTTACGTTCAGGTATTTTAGGGTTTTATTTATTCTTTAATTATTAAAGATTCTTGAAAATTTAAACTTGTCATAAAACACTTGTTATCATAAAAAAAAATCATTTTTCGTTTTCCCTTTTTAGTTGTATTTTAGTACAAATTGTTTTTTCATTCTTTATTGTGTAGTAATTATTTTACTATTGAATTTTAATAATTTTATTCTGGTTTTGAATTAATATTAAAAAAAATTATTTTTATTGACGCATTTACGTTGTCTAAGATAAAGTTTTATTTTATTTTTTATAATATGACATTCATAACTTATTCATAAAAAAAAAAAAAACGTTACAATCTTAAATTATAATTTTTTTTTATAGTTGTTTATTCATTTATATGAAATTTCTTTTCATAAATCAGTAAATCATCTATGTTTTGTCTTTGTGAAAGTGAATGTAAAAATACAGCATTACAAAGATATGAAAAACATTATTCATAAAACAAAACGGAGTTTAAAAAAGTTTTATTTTTAATTATTTATTTACATTTGGATAAATAACAAAGACTGATTCTTTATGATCATCGTCAAATTAATATAATAATAATTGATACAAAAAAAAAAAAAAAAATTTTCTATAAGAACTCAGTGACAATGATAATCTCAAGAGTGTCATAGTTGCATGTTCTGTAAAAATAATAATTGTTGGACAAACGCGTGCGCATCAGTAACAAAATATATTGAGAGAAAGCAACGTGAAAATTTTTTGTAACAAGTACATTCTTTTGTCAAATAGTATGTGTTCATATTATTAAAAAATATAAAAATACATAATGAAACCACTAGAGAGAGCAGTCGTTAAAAATATATATATATTTGAAAAAAAAAAAAAAATGTTTTGAAGAATACAACATTCTTTTTATTCACAACAAATGTCATGTGAAATATGAGGGACCAAAAGTATACTCAACTTGACACCTACAGATTTTATATATATATATTTTTTTTTGTTCTTTGCTCATAGACAACTTTGAATATTTGACTAAAAATAAAAAAAAAATATGTAAATCGTCTTACTTGTCAAAAAAAAAATAATAAAATAAAAAAAATGTTTGTAATGGTTTTTTGTGTTCTCTTGATTTAAAATCTGTGAATGAATTTTTTTTATTACATCTTGTTTTCAAAATATAATGAAGTTAAAATCAGCTAAAATTAAGAAAGACTCAAATTCAAATAAAAAAGCAATAATTTTCAATTAATTTTTTTCTGAAATAAATGCCATAGGCTGTGATATTTTATTTCAATTAAATGATTTAGTTTTTTTTCGTTATTATTTTGTAATAATAATTGCGAAATATTACCAATTAATTATTTTATTTTGATGAAAAAAAATGAATAAATAAAAATATAAAGGCTTTTCTTTTTTGTTAAGGGTTTTGACAAATTTTAAAAAACACAGTCGACATTTTCCTTCGCATTAAAACATGGAGGAGTATATATATGTACATGACTCAAAGAGAAATAATGCCTCCCTGATTATTCGCCTCAGTGAAACTGACTGCCCTTGTCCAACCATCAAACACTCTTCCACCCACATTTCACCCGATTTCTCGAACCCTCACAATTTCATTATACACATATACATTTCAACAAGTACGCTTTTTTCTCAGTACCTACCTTTACTGTCCGATTTTACTTGTGCCTGTATCCACTATCAACTTCTACCACCCAATTCGTGAATTAAAACGATGTTTGCGTGAAAGGCAAATGCTTTACAAACTTTATCTTTCTAAAGTGCGCGCATAGCAACGTATATTAGTCCCTTTTTTTTATTTTTCTTTTATCTTTCATTTCGTTTTTGGTCCTTCATTCGTTGGCTGTCTTGTATTTGTTCTCCTAATTTCAACTCGACGATCACGACGCAATGTCCCGTATATAATTTTCTTTTCACTAATTTTTTTTCTTTTTTATAAAAAAAAAAATGAATAAATAAAACGAAATTCAAAAGAAAAAAACAAAAAAAAATTCGTTTGATGGAATTTAATAAAAATAATTTATGCAATCACTTGAAACTAAATAGTTTAATACACATACAATATAAAGTGGAAAAAATTTAAAACGTGTACATCAAAAATTATTTAAAATTAAGAATAAAAAATAGATATTTTTATTTTTGTGCTTTTTTGACATCAAGTAGTATATAGAGATAAAATTTGTAAGGTGAAGCACAGCTTCGAAGCAAAGTAGCAAATATATGCACACAAATATACAGGGGGTAAGAAAAAAAGTAAAAATAAAAAAAATGTCACAGAGATATAACAGAGAGGGTCGACTACCCGGTGTACACTCATTCATAATATATGACGTCCGGGCGACATAAAATTCTCCAATTGCAAAATTGATGCGGCTTATGTTACGTTTTTTCTTTTTTCCAATTTTTTTTTTTTTTTTTTTTTTATGTATTTTCTCTACCCCGCGTATTTTTTCTTTTTCCATGCTCAACATATCATGCAATTTCTCGCGGGTGTCCCCTCCTCATTTTACTGTAAAACAACTCCTCATATTGTACAAGAAACGAGGGGGTTAGTAATTCATTTTTTACCGGACGCGTCTCAATTATTTATAAATTGCTGCTCCCTCGAGATTATTCTAGTTTTGCTGAATGTCTCGAAGGGCTCTGAAACTACTGTGGTATATACTCACGTACGCTTTTCTTTTTTAACACATCAAACTACACAAAAAATAAAATAATAATAAAAAATCCAATGTAACAAAAACATAAAAGAATAATTTTTTTTGTTGTTAGTGTTTTTGTTTGTGTCAAATTCGTTGTTATAAAGATTTAAAATTTGTTAACAATATTATTCGTTTCATTCCTATGCTCAGCAATTTGATGGGTGCAAAAGTGAAAATTATTTTTACAATTTGTGTCTTGTTTTTACTCCAAAAAACGAGGCTTTTCTTAAGTCATTTTCATCAAGTCTCGGTTGGATTTCTCAAGACTTGCAAAATCTTCAAAATGACTTCAAAAACTGACTAAACTATTTTTACTTTTTAACAATTAACAATTAAGTTTAATGAAAAAATCAACAATAAAAATTCCAGTTACTAACAAGATGTAAAATAAAAGACAATAAATTCTCATTAATTTAAATTAATTTAAATTTTATTATAAAAAAAAAAGTCGTTATATATAATTTAAGGAATTAAATTGAATGACAACTTAACAAATCTGTCGATTTATCGACAGCTCCTAATTTGAAATTTCACGAGACGTGTCTTTAAAAACTTTTGTTTGAATTGTTTGAAGAAACATGATTCAAGTGGTCAATTAGAAAATAAAACTCATGTATTTATATGAACGTATAAGGAAGGTGGTAGAAGTGGGGTTATAACGTATGGGATACAATGTAGCAGTTTCGTCTTTCTGTCTCGTTGGATATCAGGTCCGACGTGTATGATTATACATTAGGTTGTCACGGTGCATCGTAAGTAGGCAGATACGATCGAGTGTGTGCATCTATATACACATACGTACATAGTACTTATATATATATATATATTATTTTTTTATTTTTTCCCCACTATCTAAGCTATCCTACACCCAGATTCCTATCATGTGCAAAAGCGTAAGGCTTGTTTGATGCTCAGATCGTCATGGCAAGGGCCACGCGCTTTGACTGCTCTCTGGGGAAACAAAATCCCTCTATTTTATATGGTCCTTTTTGAATACACTGTGAACCACCTACATCACCCTTATTTAACCCCCTCTTTTATTTTCACTGTTACATTTCCCGTATGAATACCATAAAAAAACAAATCGATTAAAGCATCAATTTTATTTTAGTCATTTTGTTTTATTTATTTCAAAATTATTTCGATGTTTTATATCATTTAGTTGAAATACCAGTTGATTTTAATGAAAATGAATTGAATAAAATATATTTATAATGAGTATTTATATTGTTAAAGAAAAAAAATTCATTAAAAAATTCAATGAATTATTATTAACTAATTTCCAGGCTCTTTTAAATTGGAAAAAAATTAATTACGTGTGTCCCAGTTTATAGGTCACTGAATTACTGAATTTCCTCAAACATTATTTTCTATATTTATTGTTAAATTTCAAGCTAA
>JAPYYR010003122.1:0-13016 GCA_030523065.1 Aphidius colemani | reverse complement strand
ATAAAATATATAAAAAAAAAAAAAAATTACATGTAATATAATTTTTATTTTGGTAGATGCTTAATTTAATTTTTTATGATCGTTGAATCAGCAGCTAACGAAGATAAAAACTGGCTAATGAATTATTTGAGGAAAATGACAAAGGCTTAAAAAAAAAATGTATATAAAGATTAAAATTGAAAATTTAAAAAAATAAAATAACATGCGAATGTTAAAGTGAAAAAAGGTCGAATCGCAGAGGAATTTGCTCGGGGCAGGGATACCTATTATGTAGGGAACATCGTTTATACCTTGACACGCACTTCTCCCGTGGGAGCGCACGCGATTTAATGCACTTTTGCTTCGACTTTTGCTTATTCTTTCGTCATTATTATTATTAATAATAGTACGTAAGGACCGATAATTGTTCAAGTCTGACTGCGCCTCTGGTTTACATTAAAATAACACATTTATATATCAACACAACTCGATCATATTTTATTCTAATTTTTTCATTTTTTCTTTTCTCAATTTCATATTTAACGTTTTCTCTTATATATTTATATAAATATATATCTACAAGCTGTATATATATTTTTTTTAATTTAAAAAATAAATAATTAATGATTTTTTTTATTTTATTTTTTAATAAATGTAGAATATTTGCATGTGAAATAAAATCTCAATAATGTTTTTCCAATGTTATACCAACGCGCACGCATCAATTAATGATAAAATGTGCGTGTTTTTAATTTCCTTATATTATAACTTTTTTTTATTAATTTAGTATTTTTTATTTTACAATATCTTGGATTTTTAAATATGACCCTGACAGACTACAATCCTTGATACTTTAACCCGGACGTTTTTTTAATTATCAGTTATCAATCATCGTTCACATGTATTTTTTTTTAATGAAAATTTAATTGCAATAAAATTGATAAAAAAAAAAAAAAAAATGATATAAAACTATAAATTTAATTAAATTAAAAAAAACTATTATATATTTTTAAAATAAACAAGACAATATTTGTCTTGAAAATAAAACTTAGAGGGATTGTTTATGCGATTTAAATATGATTTTACCGTCGGCAGTTGTTGTTTTTATTTTTTTTCACGTGAATACATATATGGATTAGTTGGATTAGTAAAATACAAGTTATGTAGATTTGTATTATTGTATTATGTGTGTGTATACTTGAAAAAACATGGCTAATACTCAAGCATCAACAAACTCATCATCATCATTATTATCATCATAAAAATGTCATAACATGAAATGATATTTCCAGGTACACTTAGACCCCCTGGGCTAATTGGTGGCAGCAAACCAAAAGTAGCAACACCAGCTGTCGTAGCTAAAATTGAACAGTACAAACGAGAAAATCCAACGATATTCGCTTGGGAAATTCGAGAAAGACTGATATCAGAAGGTGCATTATACTTTCTTTTCTATTTTGAATAAATCTAATTATATAATTGAAAAATTATCCCAATAATTATAAAAATAAATCTTTTCGTTGTTCAATTATGTTATCAGGAGTTTGTAGTAATGCAACAGCACCGTCGGTCAGTAGTATTAATCGTATTTTGCGAAATCGTGCTGCTGAACGTGCTGCAGCTGAATTTGCACGTGCCGCCGGTTATGGATTATATGCTGCTGGTCCACATCCATATTTTAATTCAGCTCATCATCATCCATCATCACATCATTTACCAGGAGGTTGGCCAACACCTGGAGCACCTGGACATCCATGGATGATGCCACCACTTCCAAGTGGATTAAGTGCTGGTGCTGCATCAGCTTTATTATTACCAACATCACTTAGCCCAAATGGTGGTGGTGTTGGTGGAGCTGGTGGTGGTGCTGGTGGTCCTGGTACTGGATCAAACGTCACTGGTTCACCTGATCATGCATTACATGCTGATGCAATTGCACGTGGATATTTACAAGGTATTTTTCTATTTTCTTGAATTATTTTTCATATGGAATTTACTCGTACATAGTTTCAATATAACGACACCACTATTAATTTTATTTTTTCATATAAAAATTATCTGATTTTATACGGTGCATATAAAATGTTTTTTTTTTCATTTTATGTTTTACGTTAAATGTAACACAGTAAATTAAATTATCTATTAAAATTATTTAAATATATTTACTTTTTTATTATTGTAAAGAGAATTATCATTATTTTGGATATGATCGCAGGCAGGTTTACTTAATTATTCATGACAGGACGGCTATTACTTAGTGATTCATTAACGGCCCATAAACATTAAATAAGAATACAACTGACATAAATTATCATGATAGTTTTAGATTCGTGCCAACTCTTAACCACTGATTATATACTGTTTATTTATGTCTTATCATATTTTTTTCATATGCGTTTATTGCCTCCCATTTTCTTTATTTTTTATATCGTTATTTTGTACTTTCTATCAATACGAAGAAATGAAAACTATTGCATGCTTTTATTTGTTTTTATAATAATAAAATTGTATAGAATATTGAAAAAAAATCAGTTTAGGCCTTTATTTAACAGATCCAGAGGGGGATGACGGAAGTCTTGATGGTTCTGAACAACCAAAATTTCGTCGTAATCGTACGACATTTTCACCAGAGCAACTTGAAGAATTAGAAAAAGAATTTGAAAGGTCTCACTATCCATGTGTGTCAACACGTGAACGTCTAGCATCAAAAACATCATTATCAGAAGCACGAGTACAAGTAAGTTAATTTTTAACAATAAAAATCAAACCCCTCGCCAAAATTTATTATTCAAATAAACTTTTTTCTAATATATATATATATATATATAAATAGTATTTGTTTATTTTATTTTTTTTTTGTGCTTTTTAAAATTATATTTACGTATATAAATATAAGTCACGAGCTTTCTAATGAACTAACTCGTGACTCTTAGGTTTGGTTTTCCAACAGACGAGCAAAATGGCGACGTCATCAACGTATGAATTTATTAAAACGTTCACCACCACCACCACAACCACAACAACTACAAACTCCAGTACAACAACAACAACAACAGCCAATAAACCAATCCAATTTATCAACAACAACAACAAGCACAACAACAACAACAACATCATCAACTACAACACCTGTATCAGCTCATTCAGGCCTAGATCATATACAAGCCCGTATACAAGCTTCATCAATTGGAGGTATGGGTGGTGAAAACAGTGCATTTAGAGCTGTTTGTACACCAATTATCAAAGAAACCATACAAAAAAAACCAAGTGCATTTAGAATGATAAGTCAACTTGTTGGTGATGACCGTCCATCAACTCCACCAAATAAAATATGCTCAAATTTATCTAATAATATTGAAAGACTATCAAACTCTGATTCAATTGATGTTGATTCACATGATGATGAGGATGAAGATATTGATGTGCAAGAAGAATCTGATCAAGATGTTAGTGCTTGGCGTGATCACTGGACTGATCAACAGCCTCTTGAATTAACGAAGCATCATGATCGCTAATTTATTATTATTATTATTATTTATATGCATTGATAGATGCAATTATTAATATCATGTACCTATTATTTTATTTCATGGGTGCACAAAAATTTCAACTACAAATTACACGGTTCAAAAAAATTTTAAATGTTGATAATTTAATTTAATTGAAATATCAATTAGTTTATTTATAAATATATATATTTTTTTTTAATGAATATTTTAGCAATTTTTTCGTTCTAATTAAGACGATTTAAATATTCAGCATTTAAAAAAATCTAGAACCGTGTTATTATTACTTTTTTTTTTAATTTTATTTTTATCATTATAAATAAATTTATTTATGTCGCAATTTTTTATTAATATTAATATACTGCCAAAAATATAATTTGGCATATAAAATTAATAAAATATTAATTTGATACAATTAATTACGAATTTTCAAGTTGAAGTATATTTCATTAAATTTATTGTGTTGTCGCTATTGTACGTTAAATTATGTGAAAAAAAACGCGACATAAAGGAAACTGACTTGAAGTTCGAGTTTAACTAGTCCTATAAAAAAAAAATTTAAAAAATAATAAAATATAAATCGCATTGAAACCATTATTAGAATTAATGGAGTAATAAAAAAATAATATTAAATAATTTAAAAAAAAAACAAATCTTTTTACGAGAATTCGTATACTTTTTGATGTTTGAAAAAAAAATCACTGTTTTAGTTTTAATTTTAATTATTATTTTGTTTTATTTTTTTTTTTTTTGAATTGTTTGTTTATGAGAATAGAAAAAAAAGAATGCATAATTTATAAAAATATAAATATATCAAAGAGTTGATGATTTTTTTCACACTTTCTGAACCTGCAGTTTGCATGAGACTCCTTTTGAGTCGACCCTACTATCGTGATTCCTGAATCTTTTATTCGAAAGTGGCCAAAGATTCACCAGAAGAAAAAATAAAATTAAAAAAAAATGGGGTAAAAAAACCGAGTTTGTGATCTTGGGTATATAGAATAAAGACTCATCAGCGCTTCTGCGATTAATGCCTGAATTTTGGGAAGATTCGTTCGAAAATAAACAGGGTTTTGAATATAAACCGAATGGAAAACTGGTTTTAACACTAAAACGACACTTGACCAGTTAACACCTTATATGTAGAAACATAAATTATAAGACTATGAATCTTTCGTTTAAAAAAAATAAAAAAAAAAAATTGATAAGAAAAATCAGAGTGGACCAAAAATAAAAAAAAATGAATGAAATCGAATTTTGTTTTCATTGCTTATCATATACAGAGGATAATATATACCCATAAATTCTCAATGTGTTATAATAGTGATAGAGCATTAAAAAAGTCAGAGAGTAGCCAAGAAATACATGAGTATATACAAAATAAATACAAAATCAAAAAAGCATCAATATTATAAATATAAATGTATATGCGTATATCTAGATATTGTACATGGATTCGGAGGCGCGGTCCGTTGCAGTTTCAGAACGTAACAATTACTATCTGAGACCGATCGGCGAGAAAAGATTAACGATCTTACTCATACTGGCACGTCGAGTGCTTCAACGCGATTGCTTGTGATTTTTTTTTTTTTTTTTTTTTTTTTTTTTTTTTTTTTTCTCTTTTTTTTTTTTTTTTTTGCTTTACTTTATGCGAATTTATTATTATTATTTTTTTTTATTTGTTTGTATTTTTTTTCCTCACCTCTTTATACACCTTTTAACTGCCTTTGAGATGCTTATTGTATATAAATTTCTATCTCATAAATGCATATTCTCAAATACACATACAACCACTCATCAATGACGTGTGAATTCGGTAAGTACTTTTAAAATTTTTAAATGTAAAAACAATGACATTATAAATAAATTTAATACGTTTTTTTTTTTTAAATACGTGTGAAACGATAGAAATGTTTGTGGATAATACACAGAGGTGCTGATAAAACGAAAGAAAATGAGATGAGAAAAAAAAAAAAAAAATTGTAAAATAATGGAAGGTTGACACGGAGGATCGTGAATTAGTGGATGTATTTGAGTCGGTTGCTGGGTAGAAAGAAAAGGAGTGCCCGATGATTTCTCGCCCAATTAGAGTCGACTGGGCTATAAACTTCTTCGGGTGGATAAGATATCCCAGCCAGCGTGGTACGCTGTTTTTTTACGTGGTCAATTTCACGACGACGACGATGAGAGCAATTCGTGTCGGAGGAAATCTTTAAAAAAAAACACACACTTTTGCATGGACCATAAACGAGACTAAAATAAAAAACTTGTCTCTGATATATATAAAATATAAATATATATATCAACTTGTATACAATTATACAAATGAATAAATAAACAATTAAAAATAATAAATAAAATAATTAATTAATAGTTGTGTGCTTTTTTGGACCCGGAAGTTCCACTGAATTCCAACAAGATTAAAAAAAAAAAAATGCATCAATAAATTCCATCATCAATAAACACATGTGTCTTTGAGTATGTATTGTACATGTATATTTATACATGTACAAGAGAAAAAAAAATGTATTTATATGCATCAGATGAGTACCTTGGAAGAGGACATAATAAAAAAATAGCAACCATTGGCCATACGGCGTTACCTGAGCATTCGAAAGCGACTAATTGGCTCGTTCACTGACCATCGAACCTTTATTTTTATTTATTATTAATTTTTTTTTTATTATTTATTTTTTATCTTTTATGATATAGTCACCGATTGAAATACGTATATACAAAAAGAAAAGAAAAGAAAAAAAAGTATATATGTGATCATTTACGACGATCAATTCAATCGAGTGTCTTATCTTTTCCATTTACCATCAACAGCTTAATTCAGAAAAACTTATAGTCAAGAGAATGAAAATAAAAAAAAATATATAATATATACATAAATGTAAGTCGTTTTAATGGAAATAAGAAAAACATGTGAAGGCATTATTGCAAATTTGTTAAATTTAATGGTGTAAATATAGTCGTCAAATTGTGGTAACATGGGTTTATCATCACATGGTTATGGGATGCAATAAAAAATGGTAGATATGTGTGAATATGGTCAATACAAGTATACTATATATATAGAGAAAATTAAAGAGATAAAAAAAAATGATTGTGTGTATATGTATAAAAAAGAGTGAGACTAGGATGCATCATGGTGATGTACAGCGACAGAGTCGATAGCGTTACAAGAGCTACTAACCCTTCTTTTTATTCATCTTTAGCTTCTAATTTTTTTGTTATTTTTTTATCCCGTACGTGGATGCCTCTGTTCTCACACCCCTTGAATGTTAATAATTTTTTTTTTTCTTTCATTATTTTTGTTCATTTCACACCATACCAACCACGACAATCTCATCGTCATTTGACCATGCAAACCGACGAACGCATCGGCGTGTAAAGCACGCTACATATATAGGATTGCTTCAATCAGCCTCCGTCTTCACCCTTCATTTCATTTTATTTTATTTTTTTCAATTTTATTTTCTATACTTGTTTCTCTGTTTATATATTTCTTCTTCATCGTATTTTGCTCTTCGTAATCTCCTCTTACATGTACTTTTTTTCCGATTTTTTCTACATTATATGTGTTTTTTTTTTTTTAAATTTTTTTGTTTTAAAACATCACTTCTTTCTTGTCGTTTTGACTTTTCGTATAGATATATATGTATTGGCGTTCGCACGCCAGCTCAGGTGCCCAAGGTGCCCACGAAAGAGCGCGAGCCTATCTAACCACTAACTTATTATCGCGAACCGCCATTAGCATGTTTATAGGAGTGACTTGCAACATGGCATATAGAGGTGTGTATATCTGCAGTATTATAATGCTTTAGAGAAGCTGAGAGTCCTTTGAATACCATATATATACTATTTTTATTTTTATTTAACAACAACTTTTGTGCTTTACCTGTGACTTGATTTATTACGATTTTATATATTAATGCGTTTTGATAATGATTATTTAATGTTTTTATTTTTTTCTGTGATAATTAACGTCGTATAAAATTATTACTGACTCAATCAAGATAAGCTCCTTTTTTTTCAATTTACAAATATAATTTTATTTTGAATTCATATTGATACGAATAAAAATTAAGTATCATTTTGATTTAATTATTTAATTGGTTAAAAGACAAAAAATATAATTAACGTTACGAGATATATGTCAAGCTAAAATAACTAACTCATTTTTCTAATGATAGCTAATGTTAATGTGTGATATACTTGTTATTACGTACATGTATACCTAATTTTATTTTAACAGGAACATTGATGTGTGTCATATTCATTCGCCACACGAAAAATGTTAATACTTTTTATGAGGTAATCATTCAAGAAGCAATTCTCTGAAAATTTATTTAAAAATAAAAAATAAAACATTGAATGTCGTTTTAAAGAATAAAAAAAAAGTTTTATATATTCATGTGATGGATATGTGATGACTGATTGCTCTCATGTATCCATATCTCTCAGATCAGCTAAATTTCAATCGTTTTCGTGACGCGAATATCATAGACATAAATTATGTACAAATTTTTTTTTAACTCACTACTGTCGGACCTTTGACTTCTCATTTTATATTATACATACGATGAAATTTATAATGTAAATAATTATAATAATTAATACAAAACCAAGAGCATAATGCTCAAGCTCAACTCTCATCTAAAAGTAAAAGTCATTTAAATTCGTTTTAAAATCTTCTGTTCAGTATATGTACGATAAAAAAAAAAAAAAAAATGAATTAAAAAATAAATAAATAAATTGAGAAGATGAAAATAAAAACAAAAAATAAAAACAAATTTATATATAAAAGGTAAGTGTGTGATGCAGATGATACAATATTCATTGACTTTAGGGTCACTTATGATGAGGAGGATCATTGCTGTTGCTATTAATAATTGTTGGATCAGAAAAAAAAAATTTGTATAAAAATAATAAGAATAATATAATAACAAAATAAAGAAAAAAAAAATAATAAATAAATTTATAAAAGCACATTGTACTTAACAAGCCTGACCGATTCACTGCAGCATCTTTTTGTTTTTTTGCCTATTCAAAAATTATATTTATTTTTTTTATATATTATTTATAACATTGCTATTATAAACGCGGTGTCGATGATGTCTAAGATGATGTTGGAAGGTGCCAGGGGCTAACCCCCTGCTGTGTTCCTAATGTACCTACTTGGCGGTTGAGATAATGGGCAACCAGTGACTCCACAAGTCTCTTGTCCCGACCCCGTTTCATCATCATCATTCTCATAATATCTATACATATCTATATATACTCAATATGTATATATATATAAATGAGAATTTGATAGCAATCTTTTCATATATTTCATATATCTATTCGCACTACCATCTTACGCTTGAAGCATTTGTTATGTTATTTTTGTTACGCGATATTATTACTATCGTAAAATCATCTCAATAGATAATTTTATGTAAAAAATATATTTTAATATCAGCATGCACATTTGCTTGTAACAAAATTATACTTTTAATACGGAAATAAAAATTGCAAATTCATTTAAGTCACGTAGTAGTGTTAATTATTGTTTTTTTATTATCTTTCGGTTTATAACTTTGTAATTATTTTTTTCTTTTTTTTTATTCTCAAACACAATTCAAGGTATTAAAAAAAAATAAAATAAACGTATAAAATTATAAAAAAAAGGTAGTTAAAAAAATTATTCATGAGGCATTTAAAGGAGGCCTGGAGTTTTGGATGATTGCAAGAAAGCCCATCAAAGAGCATCAGAGTCATTTAGTCAGACACACGCGGCAAAGTGAATTAGTGAATAATAATAATAATAAAATTATATTTAAATTTCATTATTATAAATAATAAATAATAACATCAGCAATTGGTAATAAATTGTACAAATTTTGTATATTTTTTTGTGTTTTAATCTTTTTTTCCGCGGGTCAAAATATTGTCTCAATTTGATTGAGCTGAGAAAAGAAATTAGCAGTAGCCTGAAGCAGAGCTTATTATGCTGCACATGCATTTAAATAGTATATATACTAAGATAGGTGTGGGTGAGGCCTACAGTAGAACGCCTCCTCCTGCCCCTTTCTTTTATGCATACAGGTAATATGCACTGCTATCCGCCTTGATAATATAAAATAAAATTTAAAAAAAATATGTATATTTTATATTTTATTTGTATAACATGAGATACAAAAAAAAAATACAAAAAATGAAGAAGCACATTGTTTGGTTTTTTTTTTTTATTGAAGCAGGGCAAAAACCCCCGGTGTGCAAGTTATTTGCTGCGATATTCTTGTTCATGATTTTTAGTCTAATTTGTTGCGACAGAAACGAAGAGCACGCGATGGCCACATTCTTTGCTTCTTTATTCTTCACATTCAAAATATTGGTAGTTTATAAAAATTGGGTACTTTATTCACTTGTCGCTCAAATATATATAATTTTTTTTCTTTTCAATTTTTTCAATAAAAAAAAATCAAGAATTAAATTTTTTGATTGATAAAAATTAAGAAAATAAAAAAAACAAAAGATATCACCTCTGTGAATTTCAAAGAGCTTCAATATGAACTTTTTAGTTTTAAAAACAAATAATTTTTGAGCTCAGGATCAAAGGGCAAAGTTTTTTTGTGAATTTCCAAGAGCTTTAATATAATTTTTTTAATTTTGAAAAAAAATAATTTTTGAGCTGAGATTCCATGGATGAATTCAAAAGAAAAAAATTTAATTTCAACTTTTATTAATATTTAATATGTGTATTATCATGTTGTATAATTTATTATTGTAATTTACAGTTCATATATGTATTATTGTCTAAAATTGATATTTCATATATCAAGTGTTAATTATTTTTTTTTTTTTAATTTTTTATCAGTATATTGTGCTTGGAGAATGTCACGGTCGATCAATCGTAACTGATGAGAAGATTTTTGCTGACTAAGCATTGAGTTAATTAAATTCCGCACCAACCAGAATATACATATCCAACCGACATTAATAAAAATAAAAACGATATTTAAAATATGTTATTTTTTTTTCTCACAAATAATAAAATTTCTTTGAATTAATCTCATTTAGTATAATCAAATTGATGTAAATATAATATAATCGGATTTTTTACAGTAAAGACTTGAATATTATATTTATATGTAGGTATATAAAAAAAATATTAAAATAAAAGCGGTATATAGAAGCAATTTTCCGAAATGAGTTTGATTGAATAGGATGGGTTGTATAGAGTATACTCATAAGATTATGATCTAGGAATTCTGGGAGAAACCTGCTGGATGTTATCCGATTCCCAGGTGAATCTCTTCGCGGCTTCATACTTTAAGATATAAATTCTAACCGACTATTGAACACAACCACTGATCATCTGAGGCGTGACAAAGGGTTAAAGGGGCATTTTACATAGAAGAATTGTGTGAGCACTTGAGCAGCTCTCGTTTCTCATTCAAAATATTCACTAAATTATCAAAAAAACTGTGTCTGACGAAAAAATTTATATACAAAGCATATACAGATATTGAGTGTTTAAAAGTATACAAAAGTATACATACACCTTTTTATATATAAATAAAAAATTAAAAATCACGAAATAAAAATACAAGTCAAGTGTAAATGATAAAGGTTGGTTTATTTAAATATTAAGGCACTGCTGGGAGGCGCGCTTTGACGGCCACGATGTATCATACATCATGTATACTTCAATAAAACCATAATAATAATTATTATTATATTAAAAATTTAAAAAAGTGCGTTATATAAAAGAGAGCCCTTTATGTTGAATAAATAAATATTTTATTCAAAAGACAGTATTGGTAATCGACCATGAAGAAAAAATGGAAAAATGATATTTAAGATTATAAAATTAAAACGGCAAGTTTTTTATTTCGATGATTTTTTAGATGTATATTTATTTGTACATAATATATGTATGATTTTTATATTTTAATTTTATACATACGTAAATAAATTCATGAATATAGAGGATAATATAAAGTTGGACGTGATCAACCAGGCTTGAAAAGACGATACATGGGAAGATGAATAAAAAAAAATATATATATTTTCGAGAAATAAAAAAAAGTAAAGAACAAAAAAAAAATTTGTATATAATAAGCTAGGTGTATAATATATTTATATATATATTTTATGAAATATATAATAAATAAAAGCCACTCTGCATCAACTTCCTACTTGCGTGTGTAAGTTCGTATTGGTAATTTTCTTGCACGCAATTTTAAAAGAGCTACTATTTTGCCGCCATCAATATCCGTCAGTCAATTTTGTATTCTTTTCAATAAAAATTTTATTCTTTTTGTTGATGATAATTCGAGTATTCCGGAGTGCGTGAATTGAGCTTTGTATAATGCGTGCAAAAATGATTTTTTTAAATATTTTTTTTAAATATATTTATTTGCAATTTAACTGGTCGGTGCACTTTTAAAATTACTTATTGATCATTTTTGTTTTTTATTAAATACAAGAAAATGGAGAAATTGGAAAAATTAATTTTTTTTTATTTCACAAAGTATACATCAGCTGATAATATAAAGAGTTACTGTACTTTCTGAAACCTCTTTTATCGGTGTATGAGTAAAATGGTTTTGTTGTTTGGGAGTTTGTGCATAAGATGGCTGATGGTTTTGAAACAAAAATTTCTATTATTTTTATTGATAAATAAAAATAAGTTGCAATATTCTAAAAAGCTAGAAAAAATATCAAACTATAAATATAAATTTGATTTGAAAAATATATGATTATGATGACATCAGTATTGACATCTTTATATATTTTTGCAATAATTATTTATGAACTCCACTAAGATAGAAATTTTTGGAATGATAAAAGGTCACAAAAATAAACTTTTGACGTGGTTTCCTGGGCTTCCCACTCAGTAGGGTGGGTTTTAAAAATAAAATCGTAGCTGGGTCAATTCTTAATGCTCTGAACTTAATATTTATTTAAAACTTTCAACTCAGGGTAATCAAGGAAAAAAAAAAAAATTGATTCAGAAATTTCTTCTAAACTTACCCTCACTGAAGTCGATGATTGAAATCCTAGAATTTCAGCTAGATTGATGTCATCAGTTTCTCTTACTCAAATCCATCATAACACCTGCAACAATAATTTTCAAAAAAAGCTCAAATTAGTATATAGTCAAAATAAAAATTATCCTTCTATGCTAAAGCAAACATTTTTGCTGATACTGAATTTAACTATTTTATCTTAAATCATGTAACATTGGAATTGGTTTTTCAACGATCTAAAATTTGATATGTTTATAATTCATTTTTATACATATACAATAAAAAAATTTTTTATCATAATACTGTTTTGAGGAACCAAATATAACTGGAAGAGAAAAAAAAAAATGAGATAGGGAAATGAGTCGAGAGCCCTCTTGTCACATGGAACACTCGATTATAATGAACTGCGTTTGCCTTATCATGCTAGAGAGCACTTAAAAGCGTGCATCCACATATTATCAATATTTTTCTCATATTTTTTTCAGCATTACTGAGTCACCCGTAT
>JAPYYR010003118.1:0-10962 GCA_030523065.1 Aphidius colemani | reverse complement strand
CATCATCTTGTATTTCTTCATACTTCGATCCGATTTTATTCTAAAAAAAGGAAATACATATATTAATTATTTATTTAAATGAATAAAAAAAATTTCTATTTAGTAATTAAATATTATATTTTTAATAAATAATAGTTCATCAAAATACTTACATTATTATCTGGAAAAATAAATTTAACATCGTCGATATCATCACTCAAACATGAAAAAGTTATTTTATCGTTCTCCTTGATTACGATCCTCGTGACATTCTTTATCCCATCATATTCCAATTGTAATCCTGCAAAAAAATCAATATTTATTATTTCCGTTTTTATTTTTTTTTTTATTTTTTTAACTAACCATTAACTCCTATCACAAAAACTATCAACATCCACAAACTATCAATTTTTGAATTCATTTTTACGATTAATTTTTTTTTAATTAATTCGTTCTATTTAATTATTTTTTTATTTATACGACGATTAAAGAAGAATCGCGGTTTTATTATTTTGTTTAGCACGTGATGTCAAAATCAAACTCCCACGTATGTTGCTTGGTTGGCATTAGACTACGCATTACACACCTTATTTTAAACATTATTAAATTTTAATGGTAAAAAACAAAAAAAAAAAACTTTCCTACGTGATTCATCACCTAATCACATTTATTTTATTTTTGAACTAATCGCTTTCTTATCTCTTAGGTCAAAAAAAAAACCAATGAATCATCCAACTAATATATTTATATACATTTATTTTGTTTTAAAACAAATTTCAATAAAATAAAAAAATAACATTTAATCAATTTTAATGCAAAATAATCCTTTTTTTTTTTGTAATTATTAAATTCGGTTATAATTTTATTTTATTCATGCAGTGACTGTGGTAGTTTGTTCTAGTTTTCTGTGATACACAGTGTAAAAATACATAGAATATTATATAGCTCAAGTTTGTGGTAAAATTTTTTTTCTGTTTTCACTTTTTTCACTTTTCCTCTGATCAGAAACGAGAATACTTTGAGATGAAACACATCTAGATTCTATATTAGTTCCTACTTGAGGTACTACCAAGCTATCGTTAACCGGACCCAGGTATTATCAGAAACATCAGACGACTTGAAGATCTGCATCGAGTCATTTCATATCAAGTATTTCAAGACACTCGATAAACCTAGGTTCATCAAGCTTCTGTTCCAGCATATTTATACACAATTTGATTAAATGCACCAGTTCTCGTCCGATCACTGAAGTTAAGCAAGGCTGAGCGTGGTTAGTACTTGGATGGGTGACCGCTTGGGAACACCACGTGCCGTTGGCATTCTTTTGCTATTTTTTATCGGTTTTTTTAAAAAAAGCTATTGGTTATCAATTTTTTGTTTTTAGAATATTTACTCTTTAAATACTGTGTTTTAGTTATTCATTTATTAATTAATCCAATTCTATTTTCATCGATCTGATAAAAGGAATTGAATAATTTTTAAACAGTATTTTGAAAAATCATAGATCTTAACAGAAATATTGAAATAGATTCATAACATAACAATGATAAGTCGTCAAAATCTACCTGATCCATATGTGAACACCGTGCCTTATTGTTAATAAGTTTTTTCAACACAAAAAGTTCAATAATAATAAAATGACGAACACAAAGGGTAGAATGAAAAAAATGTCAAAAAAGAAGGGAAAAGTATCAAAATTTCCACTTACCTATGAAAATTCTTCATATATAGTACAACTATAGTTATTGCTAATTTTTTAATTAAATATTTTAATAATTCTGTAAAGATAAGTCATTTTTTTTCAAAATATTCAAATAAAATAAAGTTACTGGGTGCATTCTTTTAATAAAAAATTTTTTTTCGTTTTCCACTTTCGCCCTGTAATATCGGCCAAAATTTTAGATGAAAAAGCTGTTTTTCGTCGTGGTAGTTCTGACACACGGCAGCAATATAATAAAAATCATTGAATCGTTTTTTTTTTTTTTTTCAAATAACTGTTAACAAATATTACTTATTAATTTATTTGGCTAGATCTCTACCTCAGCTATCTTTCATTTATTCATTCAAATAAAAGAAAAAACTAAAGGACAAATGGCTCAGGAATTAACATTGTTAACCGGCTATAGTTTTCAAATACATAATATTGTCAAGGAATTGATGGCAAATAGAGCTCAGTTGTTGCCTTTGTAATCAATTATCTGCGAGAGAAATTGTCTTTCAAGATACATAGGTTTTTATAAACTTGTAACGAGAATATTTTATGATAGGAACAACTCTTTGACCAATCATTGAAGAGTTCTTATGATACTCAGCAATCAATTATTGCTCACTTATTTTAGCCTCTCTTCAACGGATGTAAAATATTTTGTCTTATTTAAAAGAAAAAGATTATCGTATTTTAACATTTAACAAAGCCATCATGTATTATTGTTGAATTGAATTCAAGTTATCAGATTACATCCGGTGAAGGTTGGCTGATGAGGGCAATCGTGATTGCAAACAACAAATACGTCACAATATACTCATTTATACAATTATTTGTAGAAGTACAATTTTATTTGAATATTATACATTTATAATGTATTATCTTCAGTTTTATATTTCCAACTGATGAAGTTGTTGGTTATTATGTATTTTTATTTTGAGGTTTTTTTCATTAAAAAATCATAAAGACTCAAACTGTTGTTTGCTGGTTCTGATTCATACTGGGAAAGCAGAATAAATAACCTGCCTATATGTGAAGTCAAAAACAATTTGAATCAGTAAAAGTTATTTAGAAACGAAAAGAATGAAAAAGAAACTATTTATATACCAATTTGAATATTTTGTTGAGTTAAATGTAAGTACATTTTAGCAAGGTTATCTTGTAAGGCCCCATCACCAAATGTAAAATAAACAAGCGATCTCTTGTTAACAGCAGCAGCCATCAATTGTATACAAAATTTGAGTTGAGGATCAGCACGAAAAGCTCCACATCCCCAGTTATCAGTTGCGATTGCAGGTAAATTATCTTGATTACTTCCAATAGCAACGCATTTGAATATTAGACCAACCTTGTTGAGTTCACGATTGATTTTTTGTATCGAGTACTGCTCTTCTTTTTGTGGAAATCGGTACGCATCCATGGCAACTACTGAAGTTTTACGTCTTCCACTACTGTCTCGGGGTGTTTCATCAATAAAATCTCCATTCCATTTGAAATAATCACCGTAACCCTTATAGTTACTGTATTGCTCAATCCCAGTGACAAATAGAGCCTCAGTATTTTCAAGTACATCAGTGAATAATCTTGATACAATTAACTCTGGGCAAATAACAAATCGAATTTCTTCTTGAACACATGCCCAATTTAAAACGTCTCCTCCGACTTTTCTAAAAATTTAACAAATAAAATTGTGTTATAAATCTGGTACAACCTTGATTGTTTTTTGTTACAATATATTTTTTTTTTCATAAAATACTTACTTGTTGGCAAAATCTACTTGCAACAAACCAGCAGCATTTGACTCAATCGTTCCTTTACTTGTGATATGAAGTGGCGGAAGTCGGTGAGTCAATTTATTCCATTGTGGACAGTCACTTGGAGGTATATAACGACGTTGAAATGTTATTGTTCCTTGTGGTGCTATTTGAGCAAATAATATACTTCACTAGTCTATAATTGCATGTTTACTATGTAATTTTTTTTTAATTTTTGAACTGAATGTATATCGATTTATTTTACGTTCACTCACCGACAGAAGTGACTCTGCGAAAATAATGAATCAAGCATCTTAGCTTTTCGGAAACTGCCAACGATCGTTGCAATCTATTATCGCTGTAAGCTCCAAATAGTCTACAATTCCAAAATGTAAATTTATAATTATAATACATTAGAGTTTTATAACTTTGTATTGTTAATATATTAATTATCTTTAAGTCATAAGATAAATGAATTTTATATAAGATAGCTTACCCATAAAAATTAATGTCTGGATATTTTTTGTAGTCGGGAAATGTACAAAAGAATGCATTTGCTAAAAGCGAAGCAACTTGAAGTTGACTCATACTTAATGAGGCGTTTTTATACTTTTTCAATACTGGAATTGAGCCAATAACAAGAGACGGTAATTGCAGTGCTAATTGTACAATTTTTGGAAGCAAATTCGTAAAGAAAATTTCTGTCTCTTCTTTTTTCATTGTCTTAAAAAGAACAAAAACAACATGAATATTTATATTACAAAATTATCCAGTAAAAAAAATGTTTTGTATTGCAATTTAAATTATTTTTTTTTTCCTTTTTTTGTGTGATTTAAACTCACAACAAAAACTTGAATAAAATTACTTATTTATTTAAAATAATCAAAAAAAAGAAAATTAATAAACAAAGAAAAACCGACTGAAGCCTAAAATTATTATAAATATTTTATGACATAAATACCTTGGAAAAGAAATAATGAAGTGCACGAAAATTCCATTGGTTAGAATATTTTGAGTTGTAAGAATAAATTGCAGCTTCCAATTGAGCAGTGGATATAATTTTTTTTTGCAAGGCTTTGATAATCATTTCCCACTTTGGTCGATAACTATTATTCATTCTTTCCTGTCATAACGATTATTTTTTAAGAACATTAATTCACAAAATTATATAATTCAGTCATATACTTTAATAAATTTAATTTTTAACTGAAGTTTTATTGTTCTTATCACTTACATTCTCTTTAAATGGACACATGGTCCACAGTGAATGGGGCATTTGTACCCAATCAACATGCCAGTTGTTAGGAGAGTGAATTAGGCAAGGCTCTATTTGCATTTGTGTACTAATGGGCAACTGTTTAAATATATTTATCAATTATAATAATCATATTAAAAATAATATTAATAAGAAGAAAATTACGAGAGAGGCTCGAATTTCATAAATTCAGAGATACTTATTTTGAACAAAACAACGTGAGAATCAGATTGGACAATCGGAGGATATTCCTGATATTCAAATGGTCCATGATTGTTGTAAATATCATCAATTTTTATTCCCTTTAATTGTTGACTTTGTTTATCTTTAACTGTGAGAGACTTTAAATCACACTCTATCGAAGATTTTGAATTTTTTGATTTCATCTTCGCAGCATCTACAGAGTATAAAACCAAGTATCTTGTATAAAACCATTCGAAACGGAAATTAAATTTAAAAAATTTTAAACTTCACTCGAGGTTGGTAACAGTTGATAATAAACTAAATATACTTACAACTAACTGCCGGGTTAGAATTCATTGTGTCATCGGAAAATGCTGAATTATTTCCTTGAGTTGTCATACTTTTTTAAAATACTTTCACACCACAAATATAAATAAACTGAATGTATGAATATAATATTGATTTAAAAAGTTAAAACATCAAATAAAATACTGTAAATTCAAAAAAATTACAACCGTTATGGCACAAACTCTTTGGATACTCCAACACAAATGACACAGTGTTTTATACTGACTAAATAGTTTTACCCAACCCAATACAATTGCATATTCACTTGTAATCAAAATAAGACTAGAAATATACGGACCCGTGTGTTATCGCGTACACGTGTGGACATGTCAACATGTGGATGTTTATGTGCTTGGTCCTATACCCGGCTTCCGTTACGATTAGATAATTCTAACTTAAAATTTCTAAATTGAATACCAACGGCTAGATTTTACTCAATCTTTCCTCATGAACTCAAAATTATAAACTGCAAAATTTATAAATTAATGTAATAAAAACTGTAGTTTTTAGAAATTTAATTCTATAATAATTAATTTCTTTAACTTTTTTGCAAGAAAAAGTTGTTTCTATATACTTTCATATCAGAACGTTTTTGGATGAATGAATATTATTTAATTTATTGTGTCACAAAAAACAAGTAACAAAAAATACCTTGTTCATTTATCGAATTAGTGACAATTTTTAGTGACAAGTTTTCGGCGAAAAGGGTTTTTTAATAAATAACTTCCTATAAATGCTAATGCTTCCTATGCTTGTGTGTTAAACAGCTAAATTCTTGTCAACTTTGACACTATTTATCTCGGTCAAATCTAAGCAAAAAATTAAAAAAACAATTGAATTAAATAGAGCTTTATTTCACTTACAAAATGAGCCTCTTTTTTACATTCAGCCTTAAGCGTAGAATTTTCACTGTGAACTTTTTCCGCACTTCTTCCAAAAAAGTTTAACATGGAGAAAAGAGGACTGCAAATTTCTCCGATTATTTTTTCATCCAAGTTTTTCGGAAAAACAGGCGAAAAAGTTTTTCCTCGTCAAAGATTTTGGAGAAATATCGGAGTTACTGAGGAGATAATCGGAGTAATCATGGAGAAATATTTTCCCCACGGATATCAGTTTGATTAATAAAAAAAAAAAACAAAATCTTGACAAATCTGGACATTCGTTCTTAAATCAGGACATGTCCTGATAGGATTTCTCATATAGTAACCCTACCGTTACTTTTAAAATAAATTACTAGGTTTCCATAGTGACCTCAAAGAGCCTAGTCAAAAATCTGCATGATGATTGAATTATTATTCACTCACTGACAATGAGATTATATGATCTCAGCCTTATTTTGTTTTGTGATTCGATCTGACTGATGTGCCCTTCGAAAAGAAAAATGACAATGGTACATTTTTTTTTTCGGTGGGCACATCAGTCACGATGATTTAATTATTATTCACTCACTGACAATGTAAATGAAAATTCATTTGTTGATCTTTGTCAGTTCTTTCTTTAAATCAGATAAAACTTTATTTAAATCAGATAAAACTAACTTATCGACTAGGTGAATTGTATGGAGATTTTATTAGTGATACATTCATGCTTCTACTACTGATTATTTGTTATTTAAACAAAATAATAAACAAATGTAGAATCGAAATTTAAATTGGCAGGCTACTGTGATCGATTCTGTTTCTGGTTTTCTAGATTCATTGATGTTTCCACAAGATTGTCCATTGTAAGTAAACTAATTAAATAATGATCATAAATTATTTTTGATATTCAAATATAATAATACAAACACACGCAAAAATAATCCTTTTAAATAATTTTTATAATTAATTAATTTAAACATCAAATTAATAAGTTAACTGAAAATAAACCAATTTCAATTTAATAGTAAATGATAAATGATGTTATTAATTATTAAAATATATTTTTAATTTATTATTATTTTTTGTTGTTTAGATATTTAGAAGAATATCCAAAAAGTGAAAAGTTAACAGAAGTCAAAAATAAATATTCAATGGATTGAGTGATTTGAGAAAAGAATTAACTAAATTAACAGGTCAGCCGATAAAATCATTATTTGATATTTATCGTGTCTATTATGCATTGACACTGAAAGGTGCATTAAACTTGACTCTTCCAGAATGGACAAAAAAATATTTTTCCAATGGATTGTTATTAAAAAGCACAACATTGTACTTTGAAACTGTATCATACACTACAAAACTAAAATTTATTATTAACTGCAACAAATGAAAAATTTTAGGAATGCTATTGCGAAATATTACAAAAAATATGCTTGATTTGATTTCTAAAAAAACAGAAATTAAAAATAATGTATTTATACAATGGTAATGAAAGAAATCTGTAAGCTTTTCTTATAACTTGGGGTGTTTATGATTGTCAAGTGTCAAGAATTATTTAGTAATTCTGAAAAATATTATGTCAGCTCCATTTTACAAATCGATAACAAGAATAGGTTCTATGGTGTAATGGTTAGCACTCTGGACTTTGAATCCAGCGATCCGAGTTCAAATCTCGGTAGAACCTGATTAAATTTTTTTTTTGTTATTTTTTGTTTTCACTTTGTAAAAATTAAATAATGCATTTTTCAAATGAATTTTTTTTTCTCTACAAAGATAGTGACACACAACGAATTACTTACAAATACAATCACCCGACTACTTTTTTCGCAATCATTTAGAAATCACGCGTAATGACTTGAAATATCATGAAATTATAAAAAATTATTTTTTCACTTATTGGTTTAGATGATAAGCAATGTTACAATCAAAAATGCAATAACAAACCAAATATTTTTATGGTTTTTCATAATCAATTTTATAAAATTTTTTTGTTTCATAAATTCTCTAATTTATTTTATAAAAATAAAATTTATGAATGATATTCTTGGAAAAATTAAGTAATTTAAAAAATTTATATGAAAATTTTTCCTTTTTGAAGTGTTGAAGGATCGTGACAGCTTTTGCAATGTTTTTTACATATCAATAATAACAAAAACAATTTTTATAACATAAAAACTTGTTATTCTAAAAGTTGAATTTTTAAAAAAATATTTTCCACATATATTATTTATCAAAAAAATTGTTAGTCTTGTTTTTTGTAGTCAGCTTTTTATATACAAAATTGCATAATTCTTGTCTAATCATTTTCTATCTGGGACAGTATCACGGCATCTATACTCAAACAAGTAAACCTACAATTAGATTGATTTTTACTCATCGTGTCAGATTGTTAAGCACGTAATAATAAAAAATAAAAAAATGCAGACACGACAATAATTCAGGAACTATTGTGAAGCTAGCATGTTCGTTCAGTAATATTTTTTAAATCAAATCATTATGTTACCAAAGAGAATTGAAAATTTCAAGTCGACTAATAATCATCTCATCAGAAGAAGTCAGAAAAGTAAAATTTATCCTTTTTATAGTGCCAGCAACATCACTAAACTTCCAAATACTTCAAAATTAAAAATGTAATGTAACTGTGTTCAAGTATTCCCCAACTATGATATTGTTTGGTCAATGGGACTTGCTTTACCAAAACTTGGAAATGTATGAAATCAAAAACATTTATCTATCAATGAGTGTTTACTGTCAATTGAACGACTATTGAAAGAATTTAAAGTTTAAAATAAAATGGTCGGTAAGTCAATAAAAACCAAATGTAAAAATTTGAATAGATAAATATTTATTTAAATGTATGAAGTTAATTATTTTTAAAAGTAAATGATTAATTGTTTTTATTGGGTATTTTAAAGATGTTGATAGAATATTGGCATTACAACATTTTATCAAACGCATATAATTTCCACCAAAATGACTCATCAGTACCATCACTATCAGCGCATTTTTTGATGTTTTAATAATGAAAATAAATATCTTGTTATTTAATAGCATTGATATTTGATGAATCATAATAAAATGACTGCGTTTTAATATAAATAATTCACAACTTCTATTATTGATTTTTTCTCTATTCATAAATGTTGTTTCACAGTCATTCTGCCTGACAATGAAAAAAACATACATAGAACGTGATAAATATAATTAAATAAATAAATAATTAAAAGTTTTTTCTTTTTGTTTTTATTAGTATAATTATTACATAAAAGCCAAAGTAGTGTGAGTTAATTGTCATTTTTTAAAAACTGATAACATAAGCCGGCATGCATGCATGCTTATCAGATTTTTTTTTTTTATCAATTATTATGAATAATATTTATTACAGAGTTTAAAATTTATAACAAAATTATTAAATTTAAAAATAGTATTTACTTATTTTTCAAAAAAATTTCAACGACTAAAAACGAATAATAAGGTTTGCAAAAAACATAATAGCTAGTCTATTGATCAAAATTTGTTTTTCAATATTTTGTTTTTTGAAAAAAAAAAATTTCGTTCTAAAAAATAAAAAAAAAGAACAAATCAAATAAATTAACAAAATATCTATGAAAAAAAACCTTAATAAAGGCATTGTTTACTGTAAAATAATGTAAAATAAAATTACTTGTCGAATTTTTAATAATAAAAAATTAAATTTTAGTAAACTGAGAATTTATTTATGTTTTTTATTACACTTGATACTTGATTACACGAGCTTATACATTTTTTGTAACATTTAAAAAAAATGTATAAGATAACATGTTCTCTTTATAAATTCATTATGGATTTATAAATTGATGTTGATAGTTAATAGATAATTTTGATGATAATTTGACTGTTGATGGATACTTGAATTGGTACGAAAATGGATACGAATATCAATTGAATGATCATAAAACGATAATTTATGATGTACCACCAGTTAGTGACGTTATCATCTTTGAATAATTTTTAAATGTCTTTTAAATATTTACATATGGAAAATGATTTGAATAATTGTATTTATAATTCCAATTATTCATAATGGTCTAGATCAACTTTCTCGGAGGAACATCCATTTAATTTTTTATTCATTTTAGTTTTTCGTCGTGGTGCTGAATTGCCAAATATGGCGATTGATATCGTCGTGATAAAAAAATATTGCAATTAAAACTCACGCAAAGTATTAAATACTTTTTACGTTTTAATGCTATTTTTGATGCTTTTTTTAAAAATCTAAAAGTTACACCGGTGTGTATGATCGTCAGCCAGTTCATTAAAGGTGAATTTTTGAGTACTTTCGTGACTGATTCATTAGTGATTTTAATACTGTATGGTAAATGTAATATTAGTAGATTTTTAAGTAGCTGAATTGAGGAGTTCGTGATATGCTGATTAGCACCGTAAAGATAAAGAGATCTTAAATGTTTCATCTTGGTAATTGTTCATGTTGGTATTTCTTTAAATCTTGCAGTTGCGTCAGAATTATTTGTTAGTTTTTTAGACATATTTATTGTACAACGAATTTTAAATTCATCATTTTTTAAATAGTCATTAATTGATTCCAACTTGTCGAAAGTTAACCTAACAGATGTAATTTTTTCTAGATGTTCACTAATATTATATTGTTTAGTTATTCTTTTTCCCTCAACAGAAACTGTACAACTTGTTTGTAACTGTGAATGATAATTATTTTTTTAAACAAAACCAATGAAAATTTTTCATTTTGACTAACTTAACTGTAATTAACTCCCCTGCTTTAAAAAAAAAAATGGATGTATCAATATATTTATTATAATAATTTAAAATTATAGGTAACTTTGTTGTTTGTAATTTACAACCATAATCAACAAATATAAA
>JAPYYR010003117.1:0-10365 GCA_030523065.1 Aphidius colemani | reverse complement strand
CGTCAATATCTTTAATTTGAATCTAATTTGAATAATCTAAGTCAATTATTATGGAAGTTATGAGACTTATTTTAAAAACATGCATAGAAAACAATACTATGGTGGAACGCTTCGCGTCTATCCCACCTCCGTAAAATAAATTTGTTGAACAATAAAAAAGTAATTAGGAAATTAATCACGTAAGTAATTAGTAAATTGACATTAATTTACTAATCACTTACGTGATTAATTCCCTGCTTACTTTTTTATCGATTATCCATTTGCCATTGAAAATTCTTTATTTGAATGAATTAGTTGAAAAAGTACTAAGGACAAATGTCTGAGGGTTGAGATGTAGCAACAAAGCTAGCTTCCCTGGGCAAATTATTTCGTTCAAAAAATTATCTATGCAGCTACATCTCATAGATAGCCTTAGTAATTTGTAAAGATGGGGAGATGAAATGGGAAGATGAGATGGGAACCAAACTTCAAAGGCGATTTAACATTTGGAAACAGAGCAGCGCGTTAGGGCGTAGGTTTAGTAAACAGAAAGTCATAGGATCAAACCCGGGTAGGAACAGAATTTGTGTTTTTCAGGATAAAGAGATTCTACTAGTTGTAAAAATTTCAGCACGGGCTATATAAAACAAAATAATTATGATTGAAGTTTAATTAACTTTTATTTTTTTTAAAACAATTATTAATAAATAATATGTCATTCTTTTTCTAATTGCTCAACCATAGAAATTCATGTTTTCACCCATGTATACTGAAACCGTAAAATTCTATGGTCAATAGCGTTTTTTTCTATGCTATCTCATGTATTTAAAAAAAGGGCTCAACGACCAGTCTACATTTGAGGTATGTCAATTTATTTTTAATATTATCTTATCATATATTTTTTTTAAATGAGCAAAAAAAATTCAAAACAATATTTTATTGTTCTTTTTATTAAAATTAAAATTAAAATTAAATAAGGAAATGAAGTATATAACATACGACGTATACTTCATTAATATTTATTGTTGGTAGAAAAATATATATAAAAAGCAAAAATGCATGACCCTTAAAAATTTATCCTGTAAATCACTCAAGATTTTGTTATCTCAACATCAGAGCATTTAAAGAGACTGTAAAAATTTTTTATATGAATGATTCTATTCCAAACTCAATACACACACTGAAAAGATTAGAATGCATTTTAAACTGCAAACTTTGACACGGACAAAAAAAAAATACAAATATTACAGTGTAGAAAATAAAAGTCACATTGTTTCAATGCAAACTTTAATTTTCACATTTTGATAGTAAACATTTTGTTTTGCAAGTTTTACATCACTTTTTTTTATTTCTAAAATATCATTCTTAAAAATAAAAATAAACCAGATATTATATTATTCTTAACAGTATAAAACTGTAAAGATTGCATTTTTATTGTTCGTTTAAATATTCTACAATGTTTGTTGACGCTGTCTGCGAACATTACAGTTTTTGTGAGTCAACTGTTTTACAGAGAAATGTCTCGATAAAATATTTAGTTTGTAATTATTGAATTTTTTACACAAAATTCATACTTCAGCCGATGAAACAGAAACAAAGCTTTTCCATCAAAAAACTAATAATATATAGTATTATTTATTAATTAACTTAAACAAAAAAATTAATAGAATATCATTCTTTTTTTTTGTCAAAAACTTTCATAGTTTCAAATAATTATTAACAAAACTTGTCGCCAAAAATATCTTATTACTGAAATAAATCAAGTAACGTTTCTTTTTTATATCGTGCCTGTGGTTAAGCGAGCTAAGTCACATGTTACGGATCTTAGGAAATGATTGGTCTCAGGTTCAAATCCCGCGTTATGTTAACAAATCAAAAAAAAAAAGTTCTTCGGAAAAAAAAAACAACAGCAAGTTCGTAGTTGTCGTTTATCTTTTATTTTTCTTTGACCTTTTTACAAAAAAAAAACTGCAATCTTTACAACGCTGTCGGGTGAAAATTGTCGGTAACAACTGTATAGCAGAAGGGAACGCGGCGTTACAAAAAAAAAAATGCAATCATTACACAGAAAATTTGTAAAAAATAAGAAAATAAAATGCAAAGTTTACATTTTTTTTTGACAGCGGCCGAGTTCATTTTGAAAAAATGCAATGATTACATTTTTTCATGTAAATCTCACATTCTTATTTATAGATCTAAATATTATAGTTTTTTTTTTAACTGAACAAGTCAAGCTTGGTAAAACGATGAGCACCAGCTTGACACATGGCTCTGTTTCGAGGCTCGCGTGAGGCTGATTAAAGGCACTGGATACAGTCTTGTGTCAAGCCTGTGCTAACGAGGCTCGTGTGAGGCTGGTTAAAGTCAATGGAGACAGTTTTGTGTCAAGCCTGTGCTAACGAGGCTCGTGTGAGGCTCGTTAAAGACACTGGGAACCGTCTTGTGTTAAGGCTTGATACACGACCCTCGCACGAGCCTGGTAAAGTATTTCAAGCCCGAGAACTCCTGACGTACTCAATAGATCATTTATAAAAGAATCTGTTAATATTATTATCGATATGTTATTTAACAACTTACAATGATTCATATAATTTGGAAGTTGACTTACCCTAATGTGGTAAGTGATCCATCTAGCCTATGACTCTAGTTCACGTAATATAAGTTAGTAATGAGATTTTTGATTCAATAAATAAAAAAAAAAAAAGATATCAAAAATAATTCAATCATTCACAATAAAATAAATTCAGAACTGAATTATAATTACAATAGTCAATAACATTCATTTTATTGTTATCCAATGAGCTAAATCAAAAAAAGTCTTTTTTTTTTTTATGAATCATCAATAAATTACGTTTATTATATGCGACAAAATTTTCAATAAATATACATTCAAAGGTAATAATAGTGTAAAATGCAATATAATTATTCTTTGTTTTTTTCATCTTGATAGTTTTTTTATCCTACCTTTGGTATATTTTATTTTCCTTCTTATAATTATTTAATAATACTAACGACATAGTTTTTTCTTTGTATCAATTTTAATTTGGATTTTTTTAATATGGATAATATTATGTCTTGATTAATATTACTCAGTAAATTGATCTAGTACATAAACTCATATTCTTTTCTTTATAAATGTTAAAAATAAAACCATAACCACTATGTTTAAATCTAATTTTCGTGTTTACAATAAAAATTAACAAAATAGTTCTGTCAAAAAGAATTGGTTCAAGAGTTTTCCAAAAACATAAATAAATAAAAAATTTTAAGAAATAAAGAAAATTGTAAATCAAAGAAGAGACTTCTTTTTTTTCAAATTTTTTCGAAATAAATATAATAATAAATTAATCTCACATGTATAAATAATTGTCATAATCCCTGTAGCTCGATGTCGTTAAATTTTTTGTCGACGTGAGTGGTGTTGATGGTAAACTTTGTGGTGATAAATTTGATAATTTCGTAATACGTATAGAATCTGATTTCATAAATTCTCGCTTTGATATTCCGGATTTTTCAATGTTTTGACAAAAACTCAAATTATGATTATGTCGATTATTATTATTACAATTATTGTTTTTATGACATTGACGTAACAACATGCAGTGTAAATTATTACTGGTCACAGTGATTGATGACACTTTTTTTCCATCATTAATTGTTTGCTGTGACAAGTGATGAAGTCGATGACTGCTGTGCAAATGGAGTCGGGAGATAGCTGCACTTATCGTTGACTCTGATGCCCACATACTCTGCAATAACAAATTTATTATAAAAAATTAAATAGCAATGAAAGAAAAAATTGGTACCGAACGCGTTGGCTGTTGAAAATTGAAAATTTTCAAAACTCCGGCAAACTGGCTGTGCAATTTTGTTGCAATTGCAATTTAAAGTTACAATTAAGAAAAAAAGTGGTGTTCTTCAGTTTATTGTAATTTTGAAAATAAAACCTCCACCCATAGCATTTGCTTTCACGTATGTATATATCTATAGAAACGATAAGGAAAAAGATTTTCTATCGAAGATTCGCCTCCGTAAGAAGAAAATAAACGTAAAATTATAAAAAGAATAATAACCTTTCGTCTATGTGGGTCGTAGTCAGGATTGCGTCTGATGCGAAGGTGTCTATCTATACTTGTCCACTTTTGCGTAACTTTTAATGGTGAATCGTCAGGATGTAATTTTCTTTGATATTCTTCTCCTTCACAAACTTCATAAAGTGAAAATTGTTCGACTCGTTCAGATGAGTTATAACAATTCAATAACATTTGGATTAATTCATCAACAGTTGTTCGTTCTGACACCAATAGACTTTTGTATTTTGACTGTAATTTTGAAATAACGACATTAAACTTTTCAAATTATGTCAATAAATGTTGCATTATTTTTTCAATTTATAGAAGTATATAATTGAACTTTACTTACACCAGACATTAAAGCACAATCATATATTTTGACAAGCCCACCACGTTTTGTTTGCAGTGAAAATCTGCAATATCAGAAAAAAAAAATGAAAACGTTAGTCAACAAACAATTGTAATTGAAGCAACTGTTGTTCTGTAAAAACAAATGTTTTTTATGTTAGTTATATATTCATTTATAAATATACCTAGAATCACCACGAGGATGACACGATTGTAAAATTGCTGGTCTAGCATCATTATCAAGTGGCAGTATTGTCCTGACGTTTGCTCTTCTCACGGTAACTTCCATTGTTAAATAAAATAGTCTTGGATCCCGATGTCTCATTCGATATTTATTTAACAAATTTTGTACAATTTCATGGCATGTTGTTTGATAAGTTATTGGCAATGTTTTGTATTCGATGTCAGATCTCAAGCAATTTGCATATACCTTTATCGTTGTCTGCAAAATATAAGAAAGAAAAATTAGTTATTAATTTTTTTCATTTGTACCCTGTTAAAAATAATCTCTCTGATTTACTCTGATTTGTGTTTTTTTCTGCTGACTAGTAAAAAAATTGAATAAATCAAAATAAATTAGTTCAAAGCTTATTTTTACCTTGGTGAAAATAAAATATAATTATATACAATTGCCAACGACCTTCGAAGATATCGGAGATGAAAAAATTTTGTATTCAAGAGGTATTTCGACTCGTTTGATTCTTCGTATAGTATTCCGTGATATTTCCTAATCTTTGTCTATATTTCAAATGTATTTCGTGATGTTTACATAGGAAGGACAAATACTCTCTGTCGAGAACGTTTATTCCTGATTTGTATTTCTTGAAATTCGAGTATTCAGAATGTATTCGAGAGTATTTGTGACATCTTTTAGATTTGTAGTAACTTACTTAAACTGTTGTTATTAATTGATTATTGATATTTCATTAATATAGTTAAATTATTTTTAAAAACGATAAAAAAATTAATGATCGTATACTTAAAATGATTAGGCGCAGCAATCTAATTAAAATCATTGAATCGCTATTTTTCAAATAATTGTGAAACAAATATTACTGATTGATTTATGTGGCTAAATTTCTATCTTTATATTCATTTGAATATAAAAAAAACTAAAGGACAAATGGCTCAGGAATTAACGTTATTAACTGGCTATAGCTTTCAAATATATAATTTTGCCAAGGAATTTAGCTGGTTATCAACATTAATTCAATTCATATTATTCAATTTATTTATTCGAAAACAAAAACGTTATGGCAAATAGAGCCCAGGAAGGAATGTTGTTAGCCAGCTACTGGCTTTGGCTAAATCATTTATTTGAAAATTAGCTGGTTAGCAACATTTATTCCTGAGCTCTATTTGCCATTAGTTTTTTTTTGTTTAAATAAATAAATTACTCAGAAATTAACGTTGTTAACCAGCTACTGTTTTTGCCTAAATTATTTATTAAATTAGCTGGTTAACAACAGCTGAAACTTTCGTCCTTTATAGTTTTTTTTTCAATTTAAATAAATAAAAAGTTTTTCACATATAATATAATGTCAATTAATAAAACGAAGATGCTCGATTTTTTTTAAGCGTTCAAATAAATTATACTGTGTATAGATAGACTTTGTTGCTTATGTAAATGAAATTTTATCCGACTTTCAACTTGTAAAAATAGTACCGCGCGTTAGGACATCGGCTTAGTATTTAAAAAGTCAAGAGATCAATCTGAGGTAGAAAAATTATTTGTGTAAAAGATAGGGCATTCAATACATATAAAATTTGCCCTTGTGGAATGTTTTTAAAAATATTATTCCGACCGAATACAAATGTATGTTGGAAGTATCATCAACGCGAATACAATTATTTCTCTGAGGAATCATCGAATATTTATTGCTCTTCTTACGAATACATTTGAAATAGTAAAAACTGTACTTGAAAAGTATTTTTAATGGCGCTCACAAAGATAACAACATGGAATATCAAATACAATTATTTCGCTAAAATACTTAGATTTTTTCAACTCGGAAAGAGACAAATGGAGAGGATGTTAAAGAAGCCATATTGTGAAAGGACCTAACATAGTTGTAGCACCTGCATCCATATCCTTTTAAGTGTAAAACCTTCAAAATCTTATGTCGTGTTGTCGTCTCAAGTCTTTTCAACTGATTATTGGGGTAAACGTAATACCTTACACCCGGTCTCTTAAAATACTCAAGTATTTATAAATAGATTGATATATATTTATATATATTATTTACTTTTCATTTAAATATTACTCTCTATTTTTAGCCAAAGCTTTGTTTTTTTCTTTTCTGATAAAATATATTTAACGATGTTCCAATTCAACCTTCTCAAAGTAGTTGTCTAAGACAACTTGTCTTGAAAATTTAAATTCAAAGCAGGTTTATTAAAATTCTCATAACTTGTATCGTTATTTATACTCCATTTCTCAGCTACTCATTGTTCTATATAATACTTTTATTTGTATTTTCAAAATCGAAAAATAATTTATCATTTAATCAATTAAAATAATTTTGAATATTTATCATTGAATTATTTTATGTTCTATTGTTTAAATACTTTAGAAAAATCATTATTATCACCATTGTATAGTTGTTGTTAAATATACCATTCATACAATTAATTTCAGTTATTATGTGTACAAAATTATGATAAATTTAAGAAAAACATTTTCTATTTATAAATATGTACTAAAATGAGGTTGATTATGTTGTTAGTTTCTCATGAATAATAATTTAAAATAAAAAAAAACATTGGTGTGAACGTAAATTGTTCCCATTATTTTGTATTAAACTAATTATGTCAAGAGATGACTGCGCATTTCAAATTGCACTTCACGATAAATAACTAAAATAAAAATATATTTTTTTTGGGAAAAATTTTTTTTTTTGTCTTTTCTGTAAATTCTTATCTCACTGTAATGATGTGCAATGATTTATTTTTTTTTTCAAGAGAAGTTATGGATTTTCACTTATTTATTATAATAATAAATAATGATACTTTCAGGAATATCTTTTGAAAATTCAAATAATATAAAAGTCTATATGAATTATTTATTATATTTAATGACAGTTCCATAAGTTTAATACTAATATTTGCTATTATTATACTAATAATAATAAATTTAGATTTCGGTCTCTTGTATCATTTTGAGAAATAAAAAAGTATGGATATATTAAAATCTTGTTTGTCAAATAACTGGTGAGTAGACAAAACAAAACGGCTTATGAATTTCAAAGATTACATATGATTATCAGGGTACGCGATCAGGCTGTGGCGAAGATGGATGCATGATCCCTAATGGATCCACATCCTGGATCTGAACTTGATCAGGATACATGACTTTTAAAAAATAAAAAAAAATTAATAATTTCAAGTATATTTTTTATTCAATTTAAATAGATGAACTAAATTTTCCTACAAACGGGATTCAGACTATTCAACACGGGATTTCAACCATAGTACTTGGCACGCTTGGACATTAAAAAATTCGATAATTGGTACTATATATATATATATATATATATGATATTAACAAATAAAAATGAATGAATACATACATAATTATCGAAATAATTGTTGAAATTGGAATTTAGTATTGTCTAGTCAGGATAGCACCAGGCTACCTCTACTTCATCTTCAATACAAGGTTTGATCCAGAATGGATCTGGCTATGTATATTGAGAATGTTATAGAGATGGACAGATGCCATCTTGATCAAGCTATCTTTACGCCATTTTTCATAGCCTATTCCGTCTGAATTAGGATTTGATCAAGATGAAATTGTTCAAAAAAATAAATAATTTTAATACTTTATCTTGATCCCGTCCTGTTCCGGACTGTATCAGGATGTCCGTATTAAGAATATGATGCGGTTGCTTGATCCAGACTTGATCAAGGTATGATAGAGTTACTTGAAAAGAGGTAGCTCTACGATATCCTGATCCGGCCTGGATCAGTGTTGTAATCACGCTTCACGTTTGTTTGATATAAAAATTAAAACTGGAAAATAAAATTCAATAAATTTATAGAAATTGTAAAATTGACAAAAAAATAAAAATTAAAGTAATTAAAATAAAAATAAACAATGAATACGATAATTGTATAAAAAATATAACTTTCGAATTCGTCGCTATGTAATTATTTTTTGTATTATTATGTTCCCAGATGAGACATCTTGAGAAAGAAGAGACAATAGTTTTAATCGGCATATATACAGATAAAAATATTTGTGGCTCTGTTATTACTCACATAAACTAACATATATATATAAATATATATATGAAAGCCTGGGAGGTAGTTGAGAATATTATCAGTGTTTCCGGTACTGTATATATAACTTCCACAAATACATATAAAAATGTTTGAATTATTTCGCACGGAATTTCTTGAAACAATACAACAAAAAATAAAATTAAAAACAAATACACAGCTAAGACTTAATCTAAACTTTGCATTGCTTCGCTTCATATACAATTTGACAACACTCATTAATTTAATTTTATTATTTATTGTTTTTTTTTTAAATTATGTATACGGAGTAATCAAGTGCTTTCATCGTAAATTGAGACAATTTTATTGTGAACTTACTGCAGTGGGTAATTACGAAAGACGAGATCAGAGTGACAAACCCAGAAGTTATTTCCAGATTTTTCGAAACAATACACACACACACTCAGAGAAGGATATGTTTACGTGGGTGATGGCGGATAAGTTAACAGTTAAAATATGATATTTTAACATTAAACATACACGCGTTTGTTAACTATTAAGATATCTGGTTTGACGTAAGCCGAGATATGTTAACAGTTAAGATATTATGTTTAATGATAAAATACGTATGTTTAGTGTTAAAATATATATCTTAACTATTAATATATCTGTCATTGACACAATGTGAAGGTTAGGTTCATAGTTGAGGGTATTAATGTATGTAAATATGAGAAGCTAATGGATAATTACGAATAAATTTACGAAAAAAAAAAACTAGAAATTAAAATTTAATAATTCATTTTAGTATTGACTGCATTGTTTGATATGAAACAACAATTTTATTTATGACCACACAAATACATAATATTGTATTGAAATTAGAATAATGTCACAATATGATGCAAAAAAAAAAAACAGCTTCAACCATTATATAACTAACAATAAGTAGATATGCGCAGGCGCATCATAATATGACGAAAATTTTGCCACGTAAAGATACGTATGTTAACTATTAAATTTCCCGATAAAAAAGTTACAACACATGAAGAAATTTTCACTGAAGCGAAATTTAAAAGTTAAAATAATCCAGTCTAAAAATTAAAATTTAAATCTTTTTTTATTTTTTTGCTTTGTAGTTATAGAATTTTACTGTGTTGTTGTAGAAAAAATTAATATGATCCTCTAAAATTTTACCATGTACCATAGTGAAAGTTTTATTTTTTGAGAAATCCTATAAGTGTTGCTAATAAATACAAAGCTGCATGGTTGAAGATATGATAGGCCATAGCAAAAATTAAAGACGTACTGAGAAATGTCAACTGCCCCCTCTTTTTAGTACACAGCGCAGGCGTGACTTTGCTTATTTTGGAATTGTTGATGAGCAAAAATAAAACAATTGAACCCTCCTCAAAAAGCCTTAACCCGAAATGATAATAATAAGTACTATTTTTTTATAGTTTTCATGAATACAAGAAAACGTTTTCGTTGTTTCATTTCCTTCATTTTATTACGCAACTTTTCACGTCGAAAAAACTCACTAACATTAAGTTTTGTAAAAATTATTAATATTGTTCTAATGCTTCGGGCGATGATTAGTATAGCATTACTGCGCGCGAAGCACGGTGTGGCGGATCAACGTATCAGTGAATCAACGTATTCATGTATTCATGAGAACTATGAAAAATAGTACTTATTATTATAATCTCGAATAAGGCATTTTGAGGGGGATCAGTTGTTTTTTTTT
>JAPYYR010003115.1:0-11025 GCA_030523065.1 Aphidius colemani | reverse complement strand
AAAAAAAAAAAAAAAAAAAAAAAAAAAAAAAATATTAAAATAAAAAAAAATATAAATAAAAAAAAAAAAAAAAAAAAAAAAAAAAAAAAAAAAAAAAAAGTTTTTTTTCTTCAATATATTTTTTATTACTATTAATATTATTTTTGAGTGAAACTTTTTTTTTTTTTTTTGTATAAATTTATTAACCATCGATTAATGCAATTGTACAGTACTTTTTAATTCAAAATTTTTCAAAAAAAATAATTAAATAATGGTTGCTGATAAATAAAACAAACCTGGTTTATTGAATTTGTTTTTTTGGTAATAATTTAATTTTTTTTTCTAATTATTTAATTTTAAATAAAAAAAGAAACAAAAAAAAATGTTTTTTTTTTATTTTTCAATAGTTTCTTTTCTATCATTGGCTATAACAATTGAAAAAAATTAAATAAATAAAAAACTAAATGAATGTGATGATGATGATGTTGAATATCGTTAACTAAAATTATTTTATTTCTACGAGGGGAATATTTCGGATATTACATACAGGGATTTACATTAATTTAGTCTCGTTAGAAAGCGCTTGAAACCAGCTTTCTAATGGTAAAAATTATTGCTCAATTTATCACATCCTAATAACAGAAAAAAACAGCTTGATTTAAAGACAAAAATTTGGAGTAAAATTAAAAACACAAAATTAATCAAACAACGAAGGACAAAATTATTTCAATGCTATAAAGATATGATAAAATCTGTGGATATTATTTAAATATAATATTTATTTTGTTTATATTAATTTGATAATTTTATTTTTTGTTGATTAATCTGACCTTGGGATAATGTGTATATATTTTGTGAAAGAGTATGCGCAAGGGACACAAATATTTTATTTATTTTATTTGAGATCAGTTGGGATATGATGGTTCCGTGTTCCAGTCTTGCGTCGTTCGTTGATTAGTCAACACGTAATTTATATTATCAAAGTTATTTTTCAACTTTGAATTTAATTTCTTGACTTATTTGTGTTAGTTAATATCACCTGTTGTTTTTATTTGACATAATAAAAATATTGTAAATTCATTCGAAATAGTCAATTTTAAATTGTCAGGAAGATGATTCGAGGCTCAATCGTTGCCAAGGGAAGATCGATTCTGCCTAGAGCTGTAATCAAAGGTACGCAAACTCTTTATTATATTATCAATAAATTTATTTTACATAACATTTAAATATCCTTGAAATAATTCCTTATTTTTTTGTTTTATTTCAGTAATAATTAAAATTTCATTCGCTAATTTTTATCACTGAAAAGAGTCATTGACTAATTATTCATGAATATTTTCTCAATTAAAATTATAATAATAGATTCAAAAATGAATTGATAAAAGCAAAATTAAATAAATATGAAACAATCAAAAGGAAAATTTTATTTTATTGTTTCAACAAATGTGTTTTCAACATCTGTTTTTTTTTTTAAATTTATTTATTTTCATTCAAGGTGTTTATTATCTTATCTTCCATTGGAATTGAGAGATAATTAGCTTTAAAAATGTCATTGAATTTTCAATTATTTTTTTAATACTTATTTAAATTAATAAATTTATTTTATTATTATTTGAATTGTAATAGAGTACTTGACTATTTGTAAACCCGCATGACCCTAGATGAATTGAGATAAATGACAATTCATTTATTTTAAATTGAAATTATAATGTTTATTTTTTACTTCATAGGGGAGGATAAAATTAATAAAAAATGTTTAACAACGTCAGCATGTGTTGAACCAAAAGGTCCAACAGTTTCTACAAATATTCCTGGTCCACAATCGAAAAAATTAATTCAAGACTTGAGCAAATTTCATGTAGGCTTATATAAACAAATTATTAATATAAAAAAAAAATAAATAAACATAACATGGACATTCTAAAACAAAAAATATATTTTAGAATGTTTAATTTGTTTGTTAATTTCATAAAAAAAATATATGAATATATAATTTTAGCAATCATCAACGATTCAATTATTTGCTGATTATGAAAAATCATCTGGTAATTATATTGTCGATGTTGATGGCAATACACTTCTCGATGTTTATATGCAAATATCATCGATGCCATTGGGATACAATCATCCAGCAATGTTGGAAGCGCTGCAAAATCCAAAGAATCAGGTATTCATTAAAAGTAAATTGACTAAAAACAAGATTAAATAGTTGTTGGTATTATCAGTTGATCAGAAGAAAGTAAAATGGCAATTAGCTATTTAATAATTAATAGAAATTTTCTAATTTCTTCAAACAACAGCTAAATAATTTAATAAAAAAACTTTAATATTACAGCGAGCAATTGTTAATCGACCAGCACTTGGTGTATTTCCTGGTGCTGATTGGGGTAATAAAGTAAAAGATATATTATTACAATCAAGTGTTGCACCACCTGGTCTTGATCATATAACAACAATGATGTGTGGTTCATGTTCAAATGAAAATGCATTTAAAAATATATTCATATGGTATGCTGAAAAACAACGTGCTGGTTTAACATTTTCAAAAGAAGAAATTGATACATGTATGGTTAATAAAAGTCCAGGTTCTAAAAAATATTCAATATTATCATTTCATGGTGCATTTCATGGACGTACACTTGGTTCATTATCAACAACACATTCAAAATATATACATAAAATGGATGTACCAGCATTTGATTGGCCGATAGCATCATTTCCACAGTATAAATATCCACTTGAAGATAATATTAATGAAAATAAAAATGAAGATAAACGTTGTCTCAATGAAATTGAAGATTTAATTAATAAATATAATAATGAAAAAAATATACCAGTTGCTGGTATTATTATTGAACCAATACAAGCTGAAGGTGGTGATAATCATGCATCACCAGAATTTTTTCAATCATTAAGAAAATTATCTAATAAATATGGTTCAGCATTATTAATTGATGAAGTACAAACTGGTGGTGGTCCAACTGGTAAAATGTGGTGTCATGAACATTTTAATTTATCAACACCACCAGATATTGTTACATTCAGTAAAAAAATGCAAATTGGTGGCTATTATCATACACTTGATATGACACCAAAACAAGGATACAGAGTATTTAATACATGGATGGGTGATCCAAGTAAATTAATATTACTTGAAGCTATTGTTGGTGTTATTAAACGTGATAAATTACTTGAAAAAGTTACTAAAGTTGGTGATTATACATTAAAACAATTGAAAATTATGGAAAAAGAATATTCAAATATTATTAACTCATCGAGAGGCAGAGGAACATTTATATCATTTGATGGTGCAACACCACAAATACGTGATAATATTGTCAAAAAATTATTAACCAAAGGTGAAATTGATATTATTTTTTGTTTATTTATCTATTTTATTAAATTAAAAATGTATTTATTGGTATTTTTTTTTGTTTTTTTCGTTTAAATAGGAGTTCAAGCTGGTGGTTGTGGTACAAATGCTGTTCGTTTACGCCCAGCTTTAACATTTGATCATCAACATGCTGATATATTTTTGGATGCATTACGCAGTGTTCTCAGGGAATAGAATATATTTATACTTCTATAAAAAAAAAAAACACAAGTCTTCCATAATATTATTATCTATGTTATTTCTTGGCTTTTTTCTTGACAAAAAGACAAAGAAAAAAATATATATTAAATCATTAATTGATAACGACATTCATAAATCTTTTGTCTTCCTAATAATTATTATATTTACATATAAAATATTATCAATGTCTTCCATTTACAGATAAATAAATAATAATCAGATATTATAATTATATCAATATATTATGTTTAATAATCATACAAAATAATAACAATAATTTGTGACATTAAAAAAAATTACAAAATTAAAAAAAAAACGTTTATAATTTTTGTGTTATTTTACAAAGAATTTCAGTCAAATGTTCAAAATTTGGATTTCTACTTTTTCTCTTCATGTATTCGATGGTTTTAGCCTGAAATAAAATTTAAATTTTCAATTATTTTTGTCAAATTTAATGGTGTCTCGATGGCTCAAAGATGAATTTAAATAAAAAGCATTTTCAAGTATAAAAAACAAAAATACTCACTCTCATTTTTGGATCGGCACATCCATGTTTTTGTGATAAATTCCATAAACTAATAGCCAAATTAGCCATACTAGTTTTTGTTAAATCACCTCTCATTAAAATTCTTCCAAATAATTCAACAGCCATTGAACTTTGTTTACCATACTGTTCAGTATTTCCAAGATGTTTTAAAAATCCCAATATTTCATTTAAAATAATACCACAAAATTTGTCAACTTCACCAATATATTTATCATCACTTCCATATAATTTATCATTTGAATCAACTTTATCAACATGATATGGATAATTTTCACGAGTCATTGTTGCTAATAAATCCAACACTTTAAGATAAAATTGATATTTAATTATTGAATTATCATCAAAATAACGTTTAACAACATTTAATAAACCTCTCATTAAATATAATACACCATTGTCTGGACTATCAGGAACAACAAGTAGTGTTGATAAAAAATTTGATAAATATCCAATTAAAAATATATCAGAACTTTTTTTACGTCCATCAATATCAATAATTTTTGGCATATCTTGTACAAGCGTTAATGCTGCTTTAAAACAAGCATCAGCTTGTCCATAGCATTGATTTAACAATGCAATTTGTCCAGATAATAAATATAATTGTAAACGTATCTGTACATTTTTTAATGATGGTATTGTTATAAATGAATATGCAGCACATGCACGTACAAATGCTGATGTTCTTCTTGTATGATGACCACGTACAATTTTTCTTGTTTCAATTGATTGATGATTAACACATTGAACTAATTGTATATTAACAATATCTAAATTTGTAAATATACCTCTTGATTCAACATAAAAATTTAATTGTTTTTCAAAATCTCTATCATAATTAACACGTTGAATAAACAAACATATTAAATTACCAATTTGACGTTTTTCATCATCAACAGTTAGTGCTGTAACACTATCATGCATTATTTTTGTTAAAAATATTAATGAATTAATAATAATTGGATCAATAATGACACCATGTTGTTTATAAAATGTTTCAATAATATTTTTACAAACATCAATTTTAATATTTTCTTTATGAAATAAATCAATTATTGGCAAAAAATTATCTTGTATTAATAATGATTCAATGTCATTAATTTTTTTTAACATATTATCAATTATTAATTGTAATTGTTTATAATAATTTTCTTTATTACGTAATGATGATATATTATTTATAATTTCACCAAGTATATTATTTATTTCGTTGATATTAAAATTTTTAATGACAAATTTTATCCATATTTCAGTGCAGTACATAAATTTTTTAGTATCTTTTAAATTAATTATATATTGCCATATGATATTTTTAACTTTTGATGATACATCAACTGGTAATAATTCATCAGTTAAGCATTCAGTTAAATTACGATAAAGTATATATTGTGGATAGCCACTGTCATTATCACATTTACCAATTAAATCAATAAATTCAAGTACACGTGATGATATAAATGATTTTTTAAAACCAATAAATATTGAATTTAATAATAAACCACAATATTTTTGTTTCTTAATATTGTTTAATATATCAATTAATATATTATCATTTGTTATTGTGTCAATCATTATTTTAATAATCCAATCAAGAGCTGGTTTATACAAATTTAAATAAATATATTGTGTTATATTTTGTTTTGTTATTAACATTTTAATATGATTGTTAAATAATTGATGATATATTAATAAAAAATCATTGAAATTATTATATATAAAATTAAATGTATCATTTATTGGTAAATTAATACCAACACGACATAAATAACAACGTGCATATATTGATATTAATGGATTACCAATACCACGTATCATTTTAGTTAAACGTATTAATGCATTATTATATTCATCATCATTTAAAAATGCATATGATTTTAATATTGATATTTCAAGATAAAGACGTGGTACTAATTCACGTATTGATGCTATTTTATAAAACCAATTTCTACATGTTTCTTTTGTACTTTCTGGTATCATATCTGATGTAAAATTATCAGTTAATGTTATTTTTTTATTTTTATCATTATCATTAATATATTGTTCTGATTTTAATTTTAAACGTTCATATACTAATTTACCAAATATATCAAGTATATCTGTTATTAATATAAATTTTGATGGATAAAAATCAATACCAGTTATATCAACAAGAAGCTTTGAACATTGTATTGCTATTTTTAATGATTTAACACGCTGATCAGTATTCCATGCTTGTATTAATTCATTATTTAATTGTTCAATTTTAATAACATATTCTTGTTGTGTTAAATCTGACATTTTACGTATTGTTATATCTTCAAAATCATCAAGTTGTTCTAAACGTTTACGTACTTTATCACCAATTGTTGTTGTTGATTGTTGTAATTTAATAATTTTTTCACCATCAGATAAAAATGATGTTACAATTGTTAATTTTTCAGATGTTGTATATTTATTTAATATTTCATTACGTATTAATTTCCATGATTCATCTAGCTTTTTATTATTGCTGTTTGTATTATTTGTATTATTTAGTTTTTTACTATCATCATTATCAAATGTTGATGAATAATCCCATTCATCTGTTGCCATTTTAGTTAATGGATCTAATTCATCACGTGCAAATTGTGATAATGGATCAGTACCATCAAGTTTAGTTGTTGTTAACTGTTCATTTACTGATATGTTCATTGGTGTTTGAATTATTGGTGTTGATGTACCAGTTGATGAACTTGTACTACCAGAACGTATTGTTCCTCTACGTATACCACTACTACGTCCATTGTCAATTATTGATATTGTTGCTGGTTTTAATGGATGATCTTGAACTTCTTCTGATTGTAATGGTTTTATTCTACTGTGTTCCAATCGACAGGATATCCTATTAAGCAATTAATTTATTATTTATTAGCTATTATTTTATTAATTTTTTTCATATTATTGGTATTAAACTAACCAGTTTATTTCTGCCATCCTATTTTTTTAATTTATAAGATAATGAATTAATGATAATAAACAAAGTGTAAATACACAACAATAGAGGTACTACTTTTTGTTATCATAACACTGTCAAAAATTATAAACAATTATTAGGTTAGATAATATTTGTTTTTGTTTTTTAAATGTATTGTCGATATTGATAAGTCTAATTCCTGCATAATCTGAAGCTGGATAAAAAATCTGGGAGCTTTTTGAGATTCACAACTACTTAGCCTGGGGTTGATGGAATCAGAATAAACTATTTATATCATATGGGCTGTTACCGAACTCGTTACCAGGCCTAAAAAAATTCGAATTCGTTCCCATCGAAATTTTCCCTATTTTAGTTTTGAGTACCTCCTCCTCACTTTACATGTTCTTCAGGCTTAGGAGTTAGGACTGGCGATAATGTTGATGATAATAAATGATAAAATAAGATATATATTTGATATATAATAAATGAGTTATTTTTTTTATCAATTATTTATTATTTGCATATATTTTTTTTTGAAATTTAAAATTATAAAATAAATAATAACCGTACAGAAAATAAGTTTAATATATTTCAATTAAAATTAATTAATTTTGGTTAAGCTAAAAAGAACAGAAACTTGGAAAAAATAAAAATTTCCCCTCAAATGCACCATACATATATACTATAGTACTATTTTTTTAGTGAAAAAAACACCTTATTTTCTATATTTTACGGAGGTAGGATAGACGCGAAGCATCCCACCATAGTATTGTTTTCTATGCATGTTTTTAAAATAAGTCTCATAACTTCCATAATAATTAGCGTTTAAGTGTTTAAGTGTTTAAGTTTTTAAGTTTTTAAGTTTTTAAGTTTTTAAGTTTTTAAGTTTTTAAGTTTTTAAGTGTTTAAGTTTTTAAGTGTTTAAGTTTTTAAGTGTTTAAGTTTTTTAAGTGTTTAAGTTTTTAAAGTGTTTTTTTTCAAAAATTTTTTTCGATTTGTACTAGGATCATAGAATGACCGAGGAGGTATTTGCTCATTTCAAAATTTACTTACTTAATTAATAGTACACAATAAGTTATTTATATCATGGTTTATATATTTTTACTTATGTTATTCGTTGTGTTTACATTTCAAGAAAGGAGAAATAAGATTTCTCGATATTAACGTCATCCCACCGGAGTTTTGAAAATTTTCAATTTTCAAAGGGAACGAAATCGTTACTAATAATTTTTTTTATTGTTTTTCAATGCATTCAGTGAGTAGACAATAGTTATTGTTTCCACATGACGTTCCATCTAATGGAGGTTCTTTAATTTCCCTACACTTTCCTTTATAAGTTTCACAAAATAAAGATGAACAAAAATTCAAATCTTCACTATGAGAACAAGATTTTTCATATTTTTTTGGCTTAAAATTTATACATTGTTCATGTTTATTTACAACATTACCTGGTAATTCAATTGATAAAATTTTACCAGATTTTTTAGGCACGTTAAATAAACATTTTGATTTTTCATCTCTGTTGAAATATAAAAATAATTAAGCAAATAAATAAATGAAGAGTTATAAGTTATTTTAAAGTGTAAAATTATTACGTGATAAATTTTTTGAATCCTTTTTTTGAACAATCAGTCCAGTATACAGTTGTATTCACACGATTGTCTTCATCGATCGATCGCATGATATGATTTGGAAGACATCTTTTATAGACTCCATTATCATCATCATGATCAGCTCCCAACCTAAATGATTAATTGACATATTGAATGTGTTTTTGAATCAACTGAATGTTTTTTTTTTTTATATTTACAAATGACCCAATTCATGTGCTGCAGTATTTATTGATTGATAATTTCCTTTGTCACTAATTATTCCTACTCTGCACAATTCACGTTGATCATGATCAATTTTACAAGCAGCTTCCATAGATGCCTGGCCTGCTTACGCAAATGAAAAGAAACAACAATACAAAATTAATTTGATTAAAACATAGCAAATTATTGTTAATTGTTTTTTTTTTTATTTTCATTTTACCATCGATAATATGTGAACAATGATCAGCTTCAACGGTTTTACACAGTTCTCTTCTATTTTAATTGAGTTAAAATAATAAATATTTAGAAAGAATTTTTTATAGAAATAAATAATAGCATTAAATTAAAAACTTACAATGTCATTGTTATGAGAACATCATAACTTGAAAATGGAATAGTATTATCAAATTTATACCAGAATTTACCACTTTCTTTCAATACATTATTTACATCAATCATTTTTACACCAGCTTTAGGTTTCCATATGTTATCACTCAAGTAAGTGAGTTGATTTTCATCATATTCAATGACAATACCAGCAATATTTAGTCGATATTTTGGTGACGTTAATGATCGATATCTTATGTCAACTGAATTCCAATAATTTAGTATATAAGAAACTGTATTCTTTGATGCATCTCCTAATTTTTTATGAAGTTTATTATCGACAACAATTAATATCTCTGGATAAACTGTATTTGGAATATTTGAATTTGTATTTTCGTATTTCTGAAATTATAATAGAAAAATTACAAATTAAATGTACAATTTTTAATATTTTTTAAATATATATTTAAATAAAAGAAAAATATATTTTTTTATAAAATAAAATGAGTAGGAAATTGTGCATTTGGTACGTCAAGCTTTTCAATTGATAAGAATTCATAAAACTTTTTATGTTATAATAAAAAAATTCATTTATTGTAATTTTTGTTGGATTCTTTTGGTTCAATAATTTTTTTTTTTTCAAATCTATTTGCTATTAGTAATTTAAAAAGAAATTTATTATGCTTACATTCTTTGGACTTTGTCTGTTGACTCTTTTATCAGTTGTTGAGCTGTCTGACTTCACAATATTTTTCTGCAAAGGACAGAAAAATTATATTTAAAAAAAAAATGAAAAACTAACAATTTTTTGAAGTTTTTAATTTTGTTCTTACATATTTATATTTTGAAAATTTCAACCCAGTTTTTAATTTGAAAACTGGTAATTTATCATGAGCTAAAAAACCATCGTCATCGATCAATTCATTATTCTCTGAAAAAAAAATAGAAACATATCATAAGCAAATCACATTTTATCGAGTATTTAACTTACCATTTTCATTGAGTTTTAGATTTTGAATATTGTTTACTGAAATTAGAACAATTAGAATATTAATTAAACGTGATAAAATCATTTTTTTTTTCACTTGGATAAATATATTTTTTTTATACAAAATAAACTAGCTGCGTATTAAACTACTTTGTAGACTGCCAAGTTTTTGAATAAACAAGTTTATTACATGATAAAAGTTTTATTTTTTGTAGTATTGATAACATTTTTTTTGTGTAAGAAATATTATGTTTTTAAATATTTTTTTCAACTTATAGAATGTTATTGGGAACAAATTTAATAGTATCAAAAAATAAATCACATCTTTTACGTCCAAAAAAATTATTATTTATTTATCAACAGAAATTCAAGTTTAAATAAAAACTAGGATTTTAGTAAAAACAATAAAAACAAACCAAAATTAAAGTTGCGTATACAATATTGAAGTTTTTATTTTAAATATAATGCATTTGTCTCATTAGATATGATAAAGGTTTTCAAGAAATTTTTTTAAAAAACATATGCGTGTTCAGCTTAAGCTTGATGTGTGAAGAAAATGGTTGCAGTGGCTCCATATTTCTCTTCAGAATAGTACTAGAAACAAAAAGAAAATTAAAAAAAAAAAATTAATTAACAAAAGGAAAAACCACAATGAACATTTATTTGGTAGTCTCATATTTTTCAAAGACAATTGGAATTATAAATTTAGGTAAAATAAACTTACAGCTTTAACTCCTTCCTGTGTGAATTTGTATTCACGAGTTGATGTATTTCCATTTGAGAGTTTGCTGACGAAAACGAGTTTGTCATCGTATTTCTTGACAATTGTCTGCAAGATAACATAAAATTCAAATGGTAAAATAAAAG
>JAPYYR010003113.1:0-10869 GCA_030523065.1 Aphidius colemani | reverse complement strand
AAAAAGTTTGATAAACATATTGTAAAATATAAGATGAAAAAAATGTCTAGACAATTTTTTTTAACGTGCAATTTATTTGAATTTTTATTTTTTTTTTTTTATTTGTTATTTTTCATACATATCGGAGGGAAAAATATATGCATTGCGTGTTCATAACGATTATTGCATGACAAATCGTAATGAAACCCCTTTGATAAGTTCTGGGAAAATTATTTATTTATTTTTCAGTAATATATTTATTTGACATTAAATTTATCCATTTTTATTTATAAGTTATAATATTATGTATTGTGTGATGTATTTGTCATTTAAATACAGCATCGAAGGAAACAAGGACAAATTAAAGTCAGTGAACCTAGGCGATTTAATATTTTTGTTGTCATAATGTCACTTGAGAAAATCAAGAAAAAAGAAAGAGAAATGCAACTTGCATTGCGTATATATAACAGTGAAAGGTTGTAACTATTAATAAGGAATACTGATACAGTATCCGGTTTTGATGCGTAGTTTATTACAAGACGATTATTGTGATTTTCACTAAAATTTTAATCACGATTTACCATTACATAATTATTTTCGTTTTTAAATATCATATTATAACAAGTAACTTGATATTTATAATAATTCCAAAATAATAATAAAAATAAAACGGTTGGATTTTATTGTAAAGTTTAAATATCACTTTCATTGATTTATTTAATTATTTAAAATTTTTATCGTGAGAAATAAGGCTGTGGTTTTTATTTTTTTATGAATATTATTGTTTTATTTTTAGTTGAAATGTTGTGGAATCAATAGCTCAAGTGACTGGTGGCCAAAGCCATATAAACATTCACGTTTACCTCTTTCGTGCTGTCATGAAGTTCCAGCAACTAAAGAATGTGAATATAATGCAGTGGGTGCTTTTAATGAAGGTTGTATGACAAAACTAAAAGCAAGATTTGAGAGCAATGCTTTGAAAATTGGAATTGCTGTTCTTGTTATGGCATTTATTCAGGTAATATTTTTAACCTAAACTTAATACGTTGGGGTATATTTAATCTTGAATTACTAGTTCAAAAAAAAAAAAAAAAAATTCAATTTTTTGTAGTTGAAATAATTATTGGGTAGAAACATTTATATGACGTCTACAAACTTGAAATATATTTTTAATTTTCAACTGCCAAAAAACTTTAACACTCAAACGGTGCTAATTTTAACGATACTTTTTTCGTCATTTCAATAATTAATCGGATTTTCGGAGCAAAAAAGAAAGAAATGATAAATAAATTTCAATTAATTATAATAAATGTTCAAATAAATTGGTAGTACACTCTAAGAAAGATAGAGATACTTAAATGTAAATATTTATATAATTCATAAAAAAAAACTTTCAAATAATCAAATAATTCTACTTTTCAGCTTGTTGGAGTATTTTTTGCTTGCTGTTTGGCCCGATCAATCCGTCGTGAATATGAGACCGTGTAAGCTGAAAGAAAAATATTTTTTTATATTTTTTTTTTATAATAAATTAATAGAAAAATTAATTTAACAAAAAACAAATATAAAATAAGAAAAAAAAAAAGATTCATGTTGAAGATTAAAATTTTCGCATAATTTCTTTTTTTTCTGCACATTGCGATTGTTTGATTTTTTTCTCATTGACTTTTTGATCTCATTTTTCTATTTTATTGTATGTTATTTCACACAGCATCATCACCATTTTTCTTACTGTGTATTTTTTGATGTTTTAATACTAGTCGCACAATTTTTTCTTTTTTTTCCACTTTTTCAATTTAATCTAAAAATATATATATATATATTTTTCTTTGTAACAGCGAATACGCTATTCGTTGAATGATTTAATAATGTTAATTATCAAGCATAAAAATATGTCAATTGAATTGAGCAAGATTATCAGCACTCAATGTAAAATTGTTTCGCTTAGCCCACATTCGTTCAAATGTGTCAATGTTATTTTTTTTTCTATAATTTAATTTGTTAATATATTAAATGTCAATTACATAAATCAATGTGTCATATTGGAGCTTCAGCATGATTTTTTTTTTAACAAAAAAAAAAAAAAACACGAAAAATTGATGTAAGACTGTTGCTTAAAATTCATTTATATCAGTGTCTATTATCATATTTAAATATATCCTATCATTATTTCACTTATTATTCATATTCATGTTTATATTGTTTAACGATCAGTTCAGATTATGAATTATCACTTAATGCGAAAAAAAAAAAAAAACTAGTTCTTAAAACACAAAATTAAAAAAGACTTGGAAAAAAGTATGTCTGCAGACATGTTTATTTTAAAAAAAAAAAACATAAATATTTGTCACCTCTACATAATTTGCCATTTTTTAAATAAATATAAAAGTGTTATAAATCATATACGATTAATTAATTTAATAAATAATAAAAGTATTATTCAATTGAAAAAAGAAAGTCCATTAGCATTAGTTTAATGAAAAGAAAGAATAATAATCATGATTGAATAAACAAAATAGATTAACAACTGTTTTTCACTGTAAATTCTACGTAGTGTTGAAAAGATAAATCGCAAACAAATATTGATTACCCATTGAGTATTTAAAAATATTTAGTTCAACAAAAGGTCAGTTAATTTATCAGCGAATTTCGTTGGTGTTTTTTTTTTCAGCTAATTTATTTGTATTTTATTATTGTTATTATTATTAAACTGTGTTCTACGAGCTTCATTGTAATTAATTTATTATTATGTATTTTTAATTTTTTTCTACTTTTAGTTTTTTGTGCATCCATTAGTTATGCACCAAAGCTTTTTTGACAAATAAAATTATTTTTAAAAATTCGAATGATAATAATGAAATAACTATTTTTTAAATGTTTCAATTACAGCGAGACCACGGCACACTGATCAGGAGGCATTTAAACATTATAAAACCTTTTTTTTTGTTGAAGTTTTTTTAAATTACATTCGACTTCATTACACATCAAACGTAAAAAAAATATTATTAACTTAGTGGAATTATTTAATTTTTCTTTTTTTTTTTCCAAAGTTTGAAAGAAAGCTTTTGAATTATAAAACAAATAATATCGGATAAAGTTTTCGAAAATTAAATATGATGTTCTACATTATTATCGTCTTATATTTTCATTGAAACTTAATTTTTTATGAGAAAAAAAAACAAGGAAAACTATAGTAGCATATTGTCTATGATTATTTTTTGTGTGCCTAATATAAATATATTATTGTATCAAGTTCTGTCAAAGAGAAAAAAAATTATATTAATTGAAATATAATTCCTTAAATAGATGTTCATAATTAATCAAAATAAATAAGATTAAAATTTAAAAAACATTATAAAGTAATCGCACGTGTCCAAAGTTTCGCTCCTTGTCATTATAAAAATAATAATAAATTAGATAATCTTGATTTATCGATCGGGCTTTTATATATTTTTTTACTAAAATTTCGATTATTTAAAAAATATACATTTGGAAAACAATGATTTTAAAATTGAAATGACTCTAAGACTGAAAGAAAATTTATTATAATCAGTATTAAGGTTGGAACAAAAAAAAATTAAAAATTAATTAAAACAATATAAAACAAAACTGTGAAACTGCAGTATGCTGTATATGAAGGAGAAAATGAAAAAAGTAACCAGTAATTAGATGGTTAAAATTGTCATTATTTAATATGTTTATTATTTTGACTTGAGTCTGTTAAAAAAAAACAATATCATTACATAATTTTGATATACAAACAACAATGAGGAACAATTTTAAATTAAAGTATTAAAAAAAAATGTTATTTTTTGTGTATTGTGACAATTAGGAGTTGAAGTGGTAAAAATTGTGCATAATGTACTTCATTCAAATATTAAAATGATTTAATAAAATAAATATCTCAATGTAAAAAAATATAAGCTTTGTATCTTCATCAAAAAAAATTCAACTGAACCATGGAGGTCTACATGTAGACCTCCATGAACTGAACTTGCACATCTAGCAAAAATACTTGTTTTATTTGTGTACAAAAAATTTCACTAGATTTTAATATATCCCATAAAAAGAACATAAATAAATGAATTTTTTTATATTTCATTTAAGAATTATAAGCTCGAAAACGCTTTTATTTCCATCCCACTTTGTTTTGCCTTCTTTTTCAACTTGTAGTTAAATGTCAAAGCAGTTTTAATGTACTTAAATACATAAGTACCCAGGTAAAAATAAATTTCTTCGGATTTGTTTCTCATTTCTCCGGATTTCTACGTTTTTGGGGCTTTCGAAAAGAGAGTTTTCTAGTAAGTAATTTACGAAGATATTTACGTAGCAATCTCTGGATTGTTTTTATAAAATCTTCCAATATTATAAAATTTCCGGATTTTTCCCGAAATTTTCGCCTCAATAAACCATTGCAAAAATAAAAATGAGAAAATGAGTAAACGAACGAAAAATAATAGTTTACATAGAAAATATTAATTAAAAATATTAAAAGAGATTTTTTTTTTTTTCAATCCGGAGATAATCCGGAAAATATCTCCAAAAGTCTCAGGAGCGTATAGAAATTTGGAAATAATATGAAGAAATCCAGCGAAAACCCGGAGTTTTTTTCTGCCACGTTAGTAGTAAAAAGATCTCTTGAATTTGAAAATAAAATAATGAATGATAAGTAAATAAACAAGAAAAAAAAACGATATTTATTTCTAATTTTCTGAAGTGCTAATTAAAAAAACGACTTTTTTGTACAATTTAACTTTTTTTTATTATCATCTTTATAATTTCGATGCCAATAACTAGCGTACTAACATTCATTTTATCATGATTAACCAATTTTCGTTTTTCATTTACCACTAAATAGCATATTGAAATTAATTTTTTAAATTTAAACAAAAAAGAAAAACAAGAATATATTCTTTCATTCTCATTCATACAATTATTGTTTTTGAATTTTAAATATTATTTTTTTTTCTTTCAAAAATTCATTTTTGAGTTGTTTTTTTTTTCTTTTTTATTTTGTTCAGCTAATTGAAGCTGTTAAAAGAGATTTGAGTAATTCTGTTGAATCGATTTATGTAGTATTAGCGAAGTTGATTATAATTTTTATAATTAAATTAATACCAATTATCTTAAAAACTAGTATGATTATTATTTTTTTTCAATATTCTCAATTTACAGACTTCAATTATTATAAACAGTAATATTTTTTTAAATTGAGTGTTCATTTATTGAAAATTTATTTGTTCATGTTTTCATTCCAATTAGTGGCATTGAATCTTTTTTTTGTTTCTTCTTTTTTTAGTATTATTTTTTTATAAAATATTCTACACAAGTTTGAAATTAAAAACGTACAGAAAAATATCTATTTACAATCACAAATAAACGCGCAAATATCGACTGTATTTGAAAATTATTTTTTTCCCATATTTTACTTTAGAAAAAAAAGAAAAAATAAACTATTTCGTTGAATCTTAAATATTAAATTCTTATTATAATAATAATATTCACTCACTCGTCACGAAGCTAACGGTTGATTTTGAATTATTCAAAAACACCATATCTCATTATTTCTTTTATTTAGAAATAAATTATTTAATCTTGATGAAAATATTATGTTCAAATCCATCATCACACTCACCGAAAATTCTTATAAAAAAAAATTTATAATAATAATGACACATCACAATTTCAGGACCTAATATACTTATGTATTTATAATATCAACTCAAGTATCTTTTGTCCTTTATCAATTGATTACAAGGAGATTTACGAATAATTAAAATATTTAAGTTAAATTAATAATATTAAAAAAAAAAATTCAGCCAAGCCTTTAATTATTTTATCGATTTGACTTTTAATTCTATGATATTGAAAGAATGATAATAACAATAATAATAATTTAAAAAATGATAAGACAATGGGTAGAAGTGGCATGAGACTGATGTTTTTTTCATGTTATTATTATTATTATTTTAATTTTTTTGGATAAATCTACTCATGTGGCATAACGTTTTGTCCAAAGTCGAGCAATTCTATCGTGTTCTTCACGATTTTGCAGGTACTGCGTTGCAATGCTACCCACCAAAGGATCAGCTTAATATAAAAATAAAGAAGGAAAAATAAGATGTCAATTCGATGATTATTATACATGAAAAAATTTGTTTATAAAAAAACTTACCTGGATTGCAGTCTGTTAAAAGAGAACAGATGGACAAAAGAACCTTGGATATGGTCAGTGCTGGTGACCAGTTGTCCTTGAGAATATCCAAACATATCACACCTTGACTATTGATGTTACAATGATAAATTCGAGTTCGAAATGTTACCTAATTATCGAACAAAAAAAAATTATGTTAATAATTTTTTTTTCTTTTGTGCTGATAGGTATACTTTTAATTTGATTAAAAGATTTTTTTAAATGTTTTGTACCTTTGGTGGTTTAAATGGATACTCCGGTGAAAAATGTATGTCCAAAAAGAAAACACCACCTTCATAAACTGATCCAGGTGGCCCCAAAATAGTTGAGACCCATTCATATAAATTATCACCTTTTGGTCCAGCACTGCAATTTGGTGGTGGATCAAGAGTTATTTCCGCAAGTTCCTTCTGTATTCTGATCAAATTAATAAAAACCGAATATTATTAAAAGTATATAATAATTAATTACGATTGTATACATGTGTTTTTTAGATACGTGAATTTAAAATGTTCTTTTGTTTTAGAGTTAAAAACTTTATTATTTAAATTTTCTAATTGAAAAATATATTATATGAATTGTAATGGTTATAGTCAAATTACCTTTTGGCAGATGTACCAAGTGCTTTTGACATTTTTGGGTTTGGTTTAGCTTCTTTGTTATCCGGTTTATTGTCAGCTAAGGAAGAACCTCTTCCTCGACCAGTACCACTAGACCCAGCACCAGACATATTTTTTTTGTTTTAAACTTTTTTTCTGAAAACTGTAATTAGTTGTTATAGGTTTTTTTTTTTGTTCAGAAAAAATATGAAACATTGTGTCTAATGCAAAGCGGAGTTGGCTCCATTTTTTTTGTCCATCTTCTCTCTCTCTATCACACTCTTGTAATATTAGAGCATAGTTGATAAATAAATAATCAAAATAGCTGATTGAACACTCAACTTGATAAAATGTTATTGTTAGATATTAATTACCTTTAATCAACTTTCTTTGTTAAAATAAACTCTTTTACAAAAAAGCGTCTTTATCTCGGCGTCGATTTTGGATCCAGTATTTTTTTTCGACAGTCGACAAAAAAAAATTTAAATATTTAATTCAGTATTCATTTAACGTTCAAATATTCTTCTAACTAATCACGGAACATCATAACTTTTAGAAATTCTTTAACTATTATTCAAAGATGTATAACTATTTATGGTTTATTAAATTTTTTTTGTGATGGTTACTGAATTTCTTTATGGTTTGACAATGGTGGGACAAGGGGAAGAGATACACAATTGAATTGAAAAAAAAAAATAGTAATAAATTCAGTTAAATTATATATTTAAAAGAATAAAAAAAATACGCCAAAAATTAATTTAATTAATTTTTCATTGAAGTAGGTTGTTTTGGTTTACTATTATTATTCAGAATTGTTTTTCTTATTCGGGGTGAAATCATTAGAACGTGTACTATTTTCGGACAAAAAAAAAATACTGGGATCACCCGGGCGTCCCCGTCTTGTTTCCCCAGCGTTGCTAACTAGTGTTGGGTAGGTATGATACACCGGTGTATCATACCATAGTATCAGACATCTTCAATATGATACGCCATGTATCATACATTAAAAGCACCTCTATATTCAAGTTGTCGAACTATTTTTACTGATGCCATTTTCCCCAATGGGTGTCTTCCTTTAATGCAAGAAGACTAGAGACCAGGGGTGCATGGGTGCATTCGTTTAATAAAAAATTCTTTTTCCTTTTCCACTTTCGCCCTGTAATACCAACTATACACTAGAAACAGAACGACAAAAGTAATAAAATTCTCTATGTAAATTCGAAGACTTACCTCATAACATTTTACATTGTTATGTCTTAATTTGTCAATAACAAACTATAAAAAAAAACAGTAACAAACGTAAACAAAAATAACATTACAGCAATTGATGCTTTAACATGTATTGTTATAAAAAAAATGTCATGTGTCAGAACTACCACGACATAAAACAGTTTTTTCTTATAAAATTTTGGCCGGTATTACATGGCGAAAGTGGAAAAGGAAAAAGAATTTTTTATTAAACGAATGCACCCCATTCGTTAGATAAAAAATTTTTTTTCGTTTTCCACTTAAAACATTTTACATTGTTATATCTTATTTTGACAATAACGAACAATAAGAAACAGAAAAAAACATAAACAAAATTAACATTGTAGCAATTAATACTTTAAAATGTTATCAAAAAAATGTCATGTGTAAAAACTACCACGACAAAAAACAGCTTTTTCCTATAAACTTTCGCCCTGTAATACCGACTATACACTAGAAACAGAAAAAACGACCAAAATAATAAAATTCTCTATGTAATTTCAAAGACTTCCCTCATAACATTTTACATTGTTATGTCTTAATTTGACAATAACAAACTATACAAAACAGTAACAAACGTAAACCTATCTCAATTTTAAACATGGCGCCTCCGTGACATAATCCACCGCGCGTCTAAATAGCTAGAAATTACTATATATTACCTAAATATCACTAAAAAATGTAGTAATATCTAGTATAATCCCTATACTAATAACCCTAAGTGAATATTCGGTTAAGAGGAATTATATCTAGTTATTCAGATCTTATGTAGAAAATTCGTATTAAAAAAAATAGTCTTACAACGATGTTTATTGAAATTTGAGCCCACAGTTTTTAATTATTTAAAATAATAAAATTTTTAAAATTATTTAAAAGAATAAAATATGCGCTGAACCATCTCGTACACACAGCTGCTAATACGCATACGCGTTTCTACATGCATATGTAAGTAGTGAGTTGAATAGAAAACTTTCAACACAACACCAGCGAATTTCTAAAAAAATGGTGATACGCACAGCCGCGGAAATATATGTATGAATGTGTGATGCTGCGTATGCAAGAATAAATACTATTTCTAGTCCTATTGTGCGTATATATATAGGATTATTATGCGTGGAATAAACGAAGAGAGTAAACTGAAATGATGGAAGCATGAGAGAGCAAATTCCTCGAATCGGATAATTTTGATGGAAAAATTATTTTTTAGTAAAATCGGGGATCTGGCTTGACCCGAATATTATATCTTTTTGATTATAAATGAGAAAAATTTAAGAATAGGCTTAATGGTTGGAAAAATATCGATATTAATAAGGAAAGTAATTTTGATTTGATTTATATCAAGAGGCGCCGTAGTGGCTCGATCAAGAATGAGAAAGAGAGAATATGTTGACGACGATGAGATACTACAATGCCTTATTATACATCAAAGATTTTGGCCGGTATTACAGTGCGAAAGTGGAAAAGGAAAAAGAATTTTTTATTAAACGAATGCACCCAATGGTTGCAGTGCAGAACGTTATTATTACTATCGTTATTTGTATTCTCAGCATAACCGTTAACATACTTTGACAGCAGATAATAAGGGATAATACTTGGAAGAAAAAAAAAATGACGATTTGAATTGTTTGGATGGTGAAGATGACCAAAAGTAAAAAAATTTTATGTAATGAAATACTCTACACATAAAGATGTGACATCACATAAAATAAACACAGTTTTTTTTACACAAAAAGAGTCAAGTATTCAAAATTGTCACCAATTATCATCATGCTAATCTTCCAATTTTTTTTTAGATTCAAAAAGATATGATACAAAACAATCATGAAGAAAATCTATCTTAGATATACATCAAATCTCGATTGTTGACCAAATTTTATACTTGACCACACCAGAAAATACTTCTAACTCAGTGTTTTTTAAGAAGAACCAGGCGTGATCAAGTATAAAATTTTGTCAACAATCAAGATTTGATGTATATCTGAGATAGATTTCCTTCTTGATTGTTTAACATCATATCTTTTTGAATTTCAAAAATAAAACAAATGGAAGATTAGCATAATGATAATTGGTGACAAGTACGATAGTCACTTTATTAATTAAATAGTCACAATTGTACACTGTATGATACAGTATCATACTTCTTCAATATCATACGCCAAGTATCATACATTAAAAGTACCTTTATTTATGAGTTTTTCACATGGAGGTGAATAAAGAGTGTAAGCTTTCGATTTTTACTGTGTAAAAGTATAGGCATTCGCTGAAGCCAACATTTCGGAGTAAGTCAGTACGAAAAACCACCAAGTGCGGCGCTGATGGCAGGTTTGCACTAAAAAGAGATAGAATAAAATACATACTACTCACTCTAGTCTGTATTATTATGTTCATCTTTTCAGACAATCCAGGTGCTCTTCAATTATTAATATGAATTTATTAATTAAAATTTTCACGAAATTTTAATTTTTGATTTCCATTTCTCGATAAAGTTTTTTTTACTTTAATTGTTCAAGAAAAGTCATATCTTAAAAAACTTTTCATTATTTTTCAAATTCAAGTAAAAAATTTATTTCCATTACACTCCTTTCAGTCATTAATAAATAGACAAATCAAAAAATATTATTTTTAATTGAATTTAATGATGAGTTATTTATGTTATTTTATACATTTCTATTCTTATACAGTTCTATTGATTTATTTATTTTAATTTGGCTATTTTGGTATGCATTTGTGTTTCCTCTCTTCTCGAGGATGAGTGAATATCATTATAACGACTGCAAAGAGAATTCATACGAAAAATTACGAAATAGCTTAAAATTTTAGATCTTAAATCGTGATCATCACAACCAATGA
>JAPYYR010003106.1:0-13983 GCA_030523065.1 Aphidius colemani | reverse complement strand
ACAAAAAAAAAAAATGACGTCACAGAATTGTCACATGACGGTCATTTTTTTTATGACATGACAAAAAAAATTGTGACCGTCATTTTCACATCCCTAATATATATGTAAAAAAAATAATAATAATATACGATTGTTTTTTTTATCGAGAACTTTGTGTTCAATAATGTACAAGATTTCATTAGCTTTTTGCATTATTTTTTTTTAAATTCTAAATAAATGTTACTATTTTTTTTCTGGGCTATGTGAGCTCAACACATCATTCGGAATCAATCCATCAAAAGGTTCCCGACTAGAGCCAATATTTCTGGCTAAAAAAAATCTAAAACTATCTTAACAATCTTGACACGAGAAAAACTTAAAAACACAAAAATAGCCGCCATTTTTTTTTTGTTTTGTTTGCCATTAAATTATTTCAATTCCGAGATAAAAAAAAAAACAATAAACGAAAAAAAAAATATATTTATATTAATTAATAATAATAATAATTGTAAAAATAAATAAAAAAAAATAAAAAAAAATTCTAATTCTGTTTGAGCTTTGCGAAATCAATTTCCGCATACCTGAAACCATCCTGAGCTGGTGTTGGTGAAAGTGGTGGGACAGATGATGATTCAGGAAGATCAAGACTTGCATAATTGCACATCGTTGCACCTGGTTGTAGTTTTTCATATCCCTCAGAATCAAGTTGACTTGATGATGATGAAGATGACGTTGTTGTTGATGTTGATGTTGATGTTGTTGTTGTTGTAGCTGCTATTGTAGCTGTTGTTATTGTTGACACCAACGATGACGACGACAACGACGATGAAGATGTTATTGTTGATGTTGTGATTGTATTTACATTTGTGATATTTGTTGTTGCTGTTGCTGTTGCTGTTGTTGCTGATGGCACAACACCATCATCATCATCATCACCATCATTATTATTATTATTATTCAATGTTTTAATTGGCAGTATTTTCAATTGTCCAATTAATGTTGGACTTGTATTTGGTGATGAACCAATTAATTTTGTTTTTGATATTGTTAATTCAGTCAACTTTTTAGTAACTGGATTTTGTAATAATAATTCAGTTGTTGTTTTTTTAAAATCACGATTTGTTGAATTTATTATGTTTTTATTAATGTCATTTGTTAATTTTATATTATTATCATCTTTCAAGTTGTTATTATTATTATTTGATGTTACTGTTACAGGACTCGTTGTATTTTTTGATAAATTATTTTTCTTTTTAATTGTCAGGTCACTGAGTTTTTTATTTAATGGACTTAATGATAAGTCAATATTATTTTGTTGTTGTTGTTGTTGTTGTTGTGAAGTTTTAGTATCATTTTTTTGTAAATTTAAATTTTCAATAATTGTTTGTTTTATTGGACTTTCTGGTCTATTAAATAATTTTTTATCATTATTTATTTCAATTGGTGATGATATTGCTGTTAATGGATGTTTGACAGGTGTCATTAATGCATAATCACCAATATCTGGTGAACAATCAGATGATGTTGGTGCTGATTTATCACTTATGTTAAATGATTTAATTGGACTTTGTGGACTATTTAATGTAAATGGAAATATTGTTGTATTTGAGCCAGTTGGTGTTGTTATTGATTGTGGTGTTGATACTGGTGTATTATCAGCACTATCAGTAGACACAATATTGTTATTACCATTTAATTGTAGGAAGCACGAATTTTTTGTATATTTTGTTGATATTGAATTTGAACGATTTGATTTATCTTTACGACTACCAGCACGTTGATTACGACGATATTTTGATGTATTTTCGATACTCATATTCATATAATTTTGTTCTAAACATGGACGTGTTTTAAATGACATTTCAACATAACCCTCTGGTGGTTTACGGGGTTGAGGAAGATCAACTGGTGGTGTCCTTGCAACTCCTTGAAAATAAAATAATTACAAATTAACATTAATAAATATTTAATTTGCATGAATGAAATGAATTTTTTTTTACCTGCTGGCCCTTTTGTATTGAGATAACTTTCTGATTGTTTGGGAATTGTCTCTAATTTTGGCCATTCATCTTGTAATTTATTTACACGGTTACAGCTTAAACCTTCAGACTCAACAACTGGCATTAATGTTTGAACAATTGGCTTGTATGCCATAGCTGAGCTTGGTGTTGTTATTATTGGTGTTGGTGTTGATGTTGCTGTTAATATTGTCGTTGATGCTGTTGTCATTGTTAGATAATTATGATTATGATTGGCAGTAGTTATATTGGCCTAAAAATAATATTAAAATAATATCAAATTTAACAAATTGAATTATAAAATAAATAAATAAAAAAAAATAACAAACCTTGGCAATTCGAGACCTGTCAATAAATGAGGCAGTGGTAGTAACTGTTGACAGTCCAGGTATCATATCAACATAAGAACTAGTATCAATGGCAGTATTTATTGGTAATTGTGTATTAAAAGAAGACAATGGTGATAATATTGTTGCTGTTGTTGTTGGTGTTGTTGTTGTTATTGGTGGTGGTGGTGGTAGTGGTGATGTTGGGGTTGTCATTGTTGTTGGTGGTGTTTTTGAAAAATCCATTTCCATAAGATCTTCCATACGATCAGATGCAACTGAATTATGACCCCATGAACTTGATAATAATGGTGCTGAATTTGATTTATTTGGATTAATATTTTCAACACTTGTTTGTTTTTTAATAATCATAGCATTTTGTAATCTTGATAATTCAGGATGTTTTGTTCTTGAGCCAACAGAAAATGCACGTACACGTGATGTATCATTATTAAATGGTTCAAAACGATTTTTACGTGTTTGATCTTGTCTTGAACCAACAGAGTATGCACGTGCTGGTCTTAAATCATCAATTGGTGGTAAAAAACTAGTAACTTTATCCAATGAATAACCAATTAAACGTGAATCAGTACTTGGTGTACCAGATGTTACTGAGCATGTACTACCATGTTGTGACATATCATCAGAATAATGTCCATTGTTATGATTACTTGAACGATCCATATCAATATAGCCAGTATTTGTTATTGGTAATGGCGCCATTGGTACATAGCCATCACCTGATAATGTTACGTCTTCAACAAGTGATGATGTACGTGAATGATGATGATGATGATTATTGTGTTGTTGTTGTTGTTGATGATGATGATGATGATGATGATGGTGAGTTGCCGGGCTCATTGGTAAATATGAACTCAAATCACCACCTTGACCAGGACTTGAATTTGACGGGCTATGCATTTCAACATAGGAACTTTGCTGTAAAAATTAATATTAATTATTATTTTTAAATTAATTAATTTATTTTATTTTTTTTTTCATCTTATTACCTGACAAGGTGAATGTGATTTAAAGTTAAGCGAGTATTTTTGCATTTGATTATCATTTGACCATATTGCATAATCATCGACATTTTCTTCAAATATAACTGGTTCATCGGGTGTTAATGAATGTCCATATCGTGATATTGCTGTTTCTTCAATGGCATTATCACAATTATTATCATCCATTGATAGAGATGAACCAGCTGAATCTGTTGAGCATGATGCTGGACTTATTGGCATTGATGTACCAGGTGGTGAGTATGATACACCACGTCCATACATTGAATGTGGACGTGTTGATGTATGGGGTGCTAAATGTACTGTTTTACTGTGTATTGGCATTACTGGATATCCCTCACTTGTTGTACGTGCACGTGATGGAAGACTATCACATCTGTCACGAGTTGTTGTGCCTGTAAAATATCAACGTTTTACTATTTATTTTAAATAATATTTTTATTATTTTAAATTCATTATCAACGAGTTTTTTATAAGCCAATTTCATGATCCCAGCATAATAAAAAAAAAAAAGAAACATAATTTTTAGTTTAAATTTTATTTTATAGACGTCAAGCTGAATAATAAGCACAGATAATAAAGCAAAATATGTTGATTGTTGTTTTTTTTTTGCCAAAAACTACAATCAGACTGGGATTAACTCAAATGGCAGGTGGCAAAACAAGCAGGTGATAATAAACTGAATAATCAAGAATAAAATACACTGAAAAACAAAAAAAAAAAACAGATAATAAATTTAACAATGCGGATGCAATGCAAGAAAATAAGTAGAATAAAAGCCAGCTGGTTGAGTTTGGCAGGTGAAGTTAAATAATTATTTAAATCATGCACTGAGCAAGTTTCACTTGAAAATACTTATAAAAAGTGTTTAATTAAATATCAATTTTGATTTTATTGTTGGACAAAGTTGAATGATTAAAAATAATAATTTAAATTAATTCAGTGCTTGTGTAATTTTTGTGATGATTTATTGAAACTGTCAAGAGTAACAATAGGATATTTCAATGGATTTTTGACATGATTTTTTATGATAATTGTCAACTGTTGTGTTATTGTAAATAATTATTTAACATCATCAATTAAGTATCATTATAAACACTTGTATTTATGATGATTATTTGTGTTGCATCTGTATGTCGATTGGATTTTTTGTCAAGTAATTTCAAGGCTTCATAAACCCGCACCAAGTCACCAACTGTTAATCAATTTTACGACCCATTTTAGCAGACCCAACACATTCAATAATAAATATCGTCTTATTTAATCTTTCATCCCCCCAACATCCACACACACATTGATTATTATCTTTTTAATAATTATTTTAGTACACTGGATGACTCAATATAAAATTTCATTGAAAAAAAAAAAAGCTTAATTATCATCAATTGTAAGTATTAAATAAAAATATTTCCAATGACTTTTTTTTATCGAACAAATATCATTCATTATTATAATTTCAAGGCAAAATATTATTAGAATGTTAACTGGTATTAATTTATGTTGTTATCATCAGCACTGATGGAAATGATTAATTTTTTTTCTAACGCCTGGTATTGGTTTGGTTTATACGATAGACAAAGTAATAATTTTATTGTAAATAAATAAATTAAAATTGAAATAATAGAAGATGAGAAATTTTGCAAAGCATTTTTTTTCTTTTTTTGTTTTATTTTATTCATTTGAGCGACAACATTCCCATTAAAAAGTTTTAATCCCACTTGAATCAGCAATAGATGTTTTCATCATGTTGATGATAAAAAAAAATTGAATAAATAATACTATGCTTGCTTATATTTGAATTGTTTATTGATAATTGAGAAGGAAAAAAAAGCATTTTTATAATTATTTCGCTTCTAGAGATAAATAATAAATTTAAAGATAAAAAAAAAAAAACAAAAAAAGTATAATTGTGACAGAGGAACAGACCAGTGAGTGTATTGCCAGAGGATGTACTACTCTGTGAATGGGAAGATGCTGTGACGTTTTGTTCTTGCAATGGTTCACTCTGATCCTTGTTGTCATTTAGCTCTTCTGTAAATTACCCACAGGCCAAACCCAAACTCAGCGTTAACTTTTTAACTTGTTTATATATCAAATATACTTACATAATTATTTTACAAAAACCTCTGAGACAATTTATCATCATACAGATAATTTTCTTGTTTTGTTTTTTTTTTATATTTAAAATATTCTATTTTTATATTTTCATTAAAAATAAATTAATTTAGACCAAAACAAGATATAACTATCAGAAATAGATATACCTAATCAGTTGAAAATAAAAAAATAAAAAAAAAAACACAACTTTTTCGTCAAAACAATACCCGGAAAAAAAATATTATTTAAAAAAAAAAATAACAAGATAAGTAAATTTATTAGAAACTTGGGTTTTTTCTTTCCTTTAGATTATTTTATGTGACGTATTTATCGCTTGTAATATAATGTCGAATAAAATATCTACATTTTTCTATATAAAAATAAATAAAAAAAAATTACCCCAAAACGTTTAAAGTTAATTGGACATTGAAGCAGTTAAAACATTAATTCACTCAATGTCTGTCACTTGAAATAATTTCTAATATTCAACAAATATAATGAGTAATGTTGTATTAAATAAAATGAATAAATTAAAAATGACAAATATTATTAACTAATGAGACAACTAACTAGTTAGAAAAAAATATTTATAAATATTAACACAATAATTTCATTACGAGGCACTATGAGTGCATTGATAAATTATCAATCAAATGATTAACTATGCAGTTATAAATAATTAATGCAACAAAATTAAACTTACCAACTGGTGAAAAACCAATTTTTTGACCAGTATGACGACGTGGAATAAACGATATTGGTTTACTAGCTTCATTTGCTGATGAACTACGTTTCCTAGCTTGTGGTAAAATATCATCTTTATCACGTTCTTTTGATCTTGTCATTGCATTCATTATTGCAAAGTGCATATTTGTTGCAATATTATTATCCTCAGCTTTCATCCAGTAATCACCCTCACCAGTCATTGCTGAGCGTCCAACTTCCATGTAAAATATACGATCCATACAACCACATCTTCGTATTGTTGTCAACTATAAATTTTAAATAATTAAAAAAAAAAAATTAACTAATCCAATTGTTTTTAATTTTTTTAATGATATTTTTAACAAGACTTACTGGAAATTCAAGATAATCAGAATTTTGTTCGTTTGTTATTTTTGTCATTGACAATGTTTTATCAGTCAAACGTAATCTAAATGGTCCATGGAGATTTTGCTTTTCACCAAGTCCTTTTTTTTGTAATGACACATGCCACACATGTTCTGTAAGATAAACAAATGGCAATAATAAAAAAAAGCAAATTAAATTAATTTTAATTTTTTATATTAAATAAATTGCAACAACCAAAAGTAGGTCGAGGCTCTTCACCATCCGGTCCATCACCAGTTAGACTTTGAATAGCATCAAACCATTTTTTAACTTCTTCTTCATTATCAAATATCAATGATACACATTCTTCTTTAGCATACAGTGCAATAACACGTTTATTTTTACTTAAATCTTTACGACTTATATCATAACATCCTCTTAATTGTATACATCTTTTTGGCGGTTGTTGATTTATAAACTTTTTTTTACTATCATAATATTCAAGTGATGGTGATTGTCCAAGTCGATCACCACGTAGTACAAAAAATTTTTTTCTCACTGATTTAACTGATACAATTGGTATTGAACTTGCCTTCTTTAATTGTCCAGATAATATTATGTTATCTGAATTTGTTTCATTTATTTTACTCGACGACATTTTTTTAATTTAAAAAAACAAAATTAAAAATAAATTAAAACTTAAAAAAAATTGATCACAAAACTCAAGGATACATTTTTTTTTTTTTTTTTTTTTAAATTATAAATCTACATTTTTAATAAAATCAAAAAATTTTATTTCTTTTTTTTTCAAAATCATCTTTCTCTCTCTGTGTTTACATGAATATTTTATGAATACTCAAATGTCTTGACTCAATTTTTTTATGTTAAATTAATATATCTTGTTGAAATACAAGTCGGCAAAAAAAAAAAAATAATTTGACACGTGTCTTATTTTGAAATCATCAAGAGGTAAATAAAAACCACCATATTAAAAATAATATAAATTAACACCTTAAATTTTGTTATTATTATTTTACACTTGTTAATTCACTCTCACTAAACTCCAAAATTTTTTATATATTTATTCATTCATGAATTGTATATATAAATTTTAATCAAGATGATATCAAGTTTGTGTGATTTTAAATATGTAAAAAACAAAATAAAAAAATTGTGTAATAATTATTTAGTACTTGTTGTTTGTTGTTATGACATATTTATTAATTAAACAGCCCTTAATTGTGTTACTGTTATTATTGATAAATAAAAAATATTTTGCACAAGCAATGTTGTGTATTTTCCAATCTACTTGATCCCATTTCCGAGGTTAGGGAACGCCTTTTTGGTCTACACCTTTTTTTTTTTATTTTTTTTTATTGTGTGTGTGTGTGTGTGTGTGTGTGTGAGAGTGTTTGTGTGTGTTTGTGTGTAATACTGTCTCACTTTGCAACACGCAATTTACTAATCTCAATTTTATTTTTGTCTTTATTTTGCTATTTTTCTTAACGTCTCTTTTCACCCTCGGTCGCCAGACACTTGCAAATACATTTACAAATCACATATACATTTATGATTTAAATATGTATATATATGTGCCGACAAAAAATATGCCTTTGCTTGGTTGCGCCTGTATAATTTTTTTTCCCTTTCCTTGATACTTCTCCTGTCTGCGTATGCCACGAAAAACTTGAAAGAATTACTTCTCTGTATACTTTCTTTCTCGTTTCGTCGTCTTTCACTCACATTTTTTTATTATATATTTTTTTTCTGAGAAGGGGCAGGGGGAACAAACAACCCTCGTCACGCACCTTGGAATTTTTCATCTAATGAATTATTTTATCAACAGAAAATTTAGTTGTTTTTTTTAATTATAATGTCGTCTAGACATAATTGAGGAATTTTGATAAAAATAAAAAAATTCAAAATTTTATTGTAATAGTCAGTGTAATTTTGATTTTTTAATTTTTTCAATGCCGCAAAACACGCGCTTTCCCTCTCTTAATTTAAATTATTATTATTATTTTTTGTCACTCTTGTTTATTTCCCGTTTCACGACACACATTAATGTACTCTTATTTATTTATTTTTAAAAAATATAATTTTGTTAAATGTCGTATAAAAATTGAGAAGAAAAATAATATCATCTATTTATGTTGTTATTATTATTGTTATAAATTAAATATATCTGCGTGATAATTACTGGGAGGAGTTGAGTAATGTTGATTTGTTTTTTTGTTGATTTCATTCAGTTATCACTTCATTTGTCTTCATATACATTTTGATTTCAAAGCAAAATGGGGAATAAAAGGTATATTACATCTCTTTTTATAACACAAATATTATTGTCAATCTGTCCTTATCATTTAATATTTTTTTTTTTTTTTTTTTTTTTTTTTAATGCTTTTATTATCTCACTCAAAACATAATAACAGCGTCACTCACAAATAATATATAAATTTACCACCTGGTTTGACAATAATAAATGAAAAATAAAATTAAAAAAATAATCAAGAAATTATTATTAATAATAAATGCAAAATAATAATTAATAATTTATTTTTTATTATTTTCACACACTTTTATCACTAAATATTTTCATTTATTTATTTATTTATTAACAATAATTAAAAAAAAATAATTAGTATTATTTACGTAAAATGTTTATTAACTTATTTATTTTTTATTATTTATTTACGTCGCACACGCGGTGTTATTTGGAAACCCACGAATGGGGTACTTGTGTCCATCTTGAAAAGGTCATGTGTGTGTATTGTACGCGAGAGAGCTCCTTCGCAGTTGTAAACAAGATGTGCGCAAGCGTTAAAAAATAACGCTTATCGAGATATATATTTTTTAAATGTGGATTGGAGGCCAATGGCATTGAATTTTTAACGATAGTAGGGATATACAATATGCGACAAATATAACCAATTACATTCAAGAACCATGAGAATTCAATTTTTTTTTATTGGTTTAAATGTGTTCTTTTTTAAACCAATTGGAAAGAAGCGCGCGATTTTGATCATCATTGAATTTTTCTTGTGATGTGACGCAGTTTTTATTTGAAAAAATATAATATATAACAGTGAAATTTTATTTTTTTGCGCAGTTTAATTTTATTTCATTTAATTAATTTACATAATTTAAATGTTTTTGTATTTTATTAATTAAGAAGGAAATAAAATTGACTTTATTTGAATTTTTTATTATGAAATTGTTACATTATTTTTAATTGTCAAACGATTCTTAAATTTTATTTATTTGTATTTACTTCATTATAAAGACACGTTTGTCATTCATTTCAAAAATATTTTTTCATTATAAAAAAAATATGATATATATTTGTTGTTAATCATATTCGATATGATTGATAAATATAAGCTAAGAGCTTTTGTTGTTAGTGAGATACATTACTATGTAATCTTGTCAACATTTTTAATATTTTTTTTTCTTTAAACTCAATAATAAATATTTTATACTTTATTATTTCATAAAATTAAATAACTAACATTCATGAACTAAATGAGGTAGTTAACTTAATTGCAAATATAATGCACTTTTTTTGTTTGTTTATAACAAATATAATGTCAACATTAGTTTGTAATAATTTTTTTAATTTTAAGCTCACTTTTTGGATAATTTTTCTTTGGAAAATATATAATTTTATATATTTTTTTTTATCCATAAATGAAAGTCACAAGTTATGACGTAAAAACAAACAAAAAAAATTAACTCAAATAAAAGAATCGAACGACAAAATAAATATTTAAATTTAAGTAGAATAATTATAATAATAAAAAAAAAAAAAAAAAAAATGAAAAAACTAAAATAAAAAAAATAATAATAACAACTTACAAAAAGTAAAGTGTTTCAGCTAAGCATTCACTGGGTTTAGCTTGTATATTTTGGCCGACAAGACTAGCAAGCTTATGGGCATATTGACAAGGTGCTGGAACGCGAATAGTACCTGGCCAATTATAGTAAAGATGACACAGTTTGTAAGTCAAACGTTGTAAATGATCTGTCTTAAAATTGGCATCATCAATCAGGACAATATAATGAACTGGTGTTACTGTTCCTTGACGAGCAGTTTGTGGTACCAAAAAAAAATCATACCATGATTTTCTTGTGACCATTGAATCAACAATTGTTCCTGGTGATGGATTACTCAATGTTGAGCCTCTCTAAAAGTTTATAAAATTAAAAATTATTAAAATTAATAAAAAATTTAATCAAAAAAATAACGAATAAACAACTTACCAAAGCCATGATTCTTGTGTTGATTCTTTTTTGTACAATAATCATTGTTATTTTTGGCTCATAACTTCTTTCAACAATTTCAAATGCTTTTTTTAATTGTTCAACTTCATAACCAGCAACAAGTGGTAGCTGTCCATCACCAACACCATCACGATAAATAATAATTCTATTTGGATATACACCACGATATCTGTGATATGCTTTAATTGCTGTTACAAGACAAACTTTTAATAAATCAATCAACTCTTGTCCAGGTGCTTGATGACATGTATTTGAATGCCAAGTTGTCATATTTTCATCAAGACTTGCTATAAAACCAGCAACACTTGCTGCTTTTTGTCCAACACCAGCATGAAATACATCAATTCCAACAACCATAACATCAGTAAATGGCATTTTTAATGCCCATAATGCACCACCCATTTTACAATTCATTTGTAATGCAATTTTTTCTGTAACACTCTTAATTTTTTTGTCATTTGATATTGTTTTTGTAACAATAACTTGTGATTTAATTGGTGATTCAACACAACATAATTTTTTAATTGCTGAATATCTATCAGCTCTTATTGTTGGTACAACACATACAACCATTTCTAATGATGGATTAATAACTTTACGTATTTCATTGATATAACTTTGTGTTGAATCATTTTTTAAAGCAACAACTATTGGATCTTTGACAATCATTCCCATATCACGTGCACATATTTGTAATAATTTAACAAATTCTTTAGCAAATTTTGCATCACGTTCTGTTGAACATATAAACCAATTTGATAAATTATGTACTCTTAACATTGGACTTTTTGTTGTTGGTCCACCCCAATCAGCTTTATCATTGACAACTGTACGTTTACCACCACCATGTATTATTGTATCTGGATCAAGTGTTCTACCCTTGAATCTTGTTAAATCATTAGCCATTTTTAGACCCCATGATTTTAACAATTCACCAGCAACTTCATGCTTTTTAACATCATCAATAAATTTTTTAATAACTTGACGACGTGCTTCTGGTACAACTTGTGTTACACTTGCCAAATCACGCATTATTTTAAAATCAGATCTTATTTTATCAGTTAGGCCAGTCATATAACAAAGTTCTGGTACTAATAAAATTTCTTCCTCTTGAGTACCACCTTGTGATAGACGTTTTTTAGCACGATGAAGTAATAATGGCTGTTTAACATCTTTTATTGTTAAATTCCAATGAACTTTGTAATATTCAGCTAGTGTTGTTGCTTTACCTTTACAATCAAATTCAAATAATGGATTTTTATCCCATACAATATCATCAATACGATATGTTTCATTGTTGTATCTTGTTAAAACAGTTACACCAACAAGATCACCAAATACAGTATCACGTGGATTACCACCACGACTTTCTTGCATTGTTGATTTAATAAAATCATAAACTGTATCTGTTCTCATGACTCTATGATTTGCATCAATATTTAATTTTAAACCACCTTCAACCTCTTCAATTGCTGTTATATAACCTGGCCATAATTCCATACGATGTTGTTGTATTTTATGAGCACATCTTGGATTAAAATTATTACGATTAATACGTACCATTTGTAAACAACGCATAACTTTATTCAATAACACATTAAAAAATTGCATACTTTCATGTGGTAATTGTTGACGTTGAAATATAACTGTTATTTCAACTTCTGTTTTATCATGACGAAGTGATACTAAACGTGTTATACGTTCTGGTAATTTATTTGGAAGATACAATGTCATGCCGTCAAATGTTTTTGTCTTGCCAAGTTGTTCAAGATGTTGATTTAATAATGCATTACGAATTTTTGGTGAATCTGTTTCTGGACTATATTTAACTTCATAACGATATATTCCTTTACCATCAACAAATTCAAGATCAATATAATTTGACATAATGTCAATTGTTTTACCACTTTCACCTTGTCTACATATTGTCAATGATGTACCAGATGTTGTTGATAAATTATCAATATTAAGTAATGATAGAGGTCCAGTAACACCAAGATTATCACCAGATGATGGTGGTAAAATTTGTGAACCTTTTGCTGCTGGTACAGGTATTCCAACTTTACTCAATTTTTTACTAGAGCCATCATCAGACGATGCTTGTGAACGACTTAATAATGTACCTCTACCAACACCAGGTGCATCATATACAGATGATGCGATTGAGCCAGGTGATACTGGTGGCACATTACTCAATACAGAAGCAAGTATAGAACCACGTCCACGTGGTATTGTTGATGCTACTGGTTTTGGTGTTGATACTGTTGATGATTCTGTTGATTCTGTTGTTGGTGTAGGACCTGGTGGTGCTGATACTTGTTTTAATGATGCAAGAAGACTACCACGACCACGTGGTACTGCTGATGGAGCTGGTGTGGGTGTTGGTGTTACAACTGGATTTGGTATAGGTACTGCACTTGGTGCTGTAGCATCTTGTGCTTTACGCATTTGGTCAAGAAGAAAACCACGACCCATTCCTCGACCCATACTACCACTTCCACGTCCTGGATCTGCCATTTTAATTTATTTACTAGAAAATAAAAATATATTTATAAAAATCTATTCAACAATTAATATAAATATTATAAATAATTAAAAACTTTATACCTATTTCTTTTGTTTGTTTTAAGTAAAAAAAAAACAGTTAAATTGCCTTTTATTTAATCTGCAAATAATAAAATAATATTAATAATAGTATTAATCAACAAAATTATAGATTTTTTGCATTAAAAAATACATGCACATGAAAAAACTCCATTAAAATGAAATAATAATTATTAAAACACGTGAAGCCCTTTGTTCTCGCGTACCTTTTTTTTCAACACTAAAATTTATATGGCTGATAAAATATATTTAGACTTTGAAATAAAATATAAAATATATTATTTAATCTTTGCTTACTTTTTATTACTTATTAAAAGTAAATAGAAGCTTTCTAAGAAACAAAAGAACTCGATGTACATGCGATTGTACGAAGAAAGAAATAAAAAAAATAATAAAAACGACAATAAATTTGATATGTCATGAATGAAAATTGAATATAAATAGAGTCAAATAGCAACTAGACAATAAGCAAATAATTTTTTGATAAAAAAACCGACACTTGACAACTTTAACTACTATAAATCAAGAAAAAAACTTACTATTTTTCTGAATGAGAAAAATGCCGGTTATCACTTCTCATTTGCGCTGTTCTCGTAGTCAACGAGT
>JAPYYR010003104.1:0-12396 GCA_030523065.1 Aphidius colemani | reverse complement strand
AATAAAAAATAAATTCAACATTCAATTTTAAGTGCTCTCGCTTGTGGTTGTTATTTTTTTTTAATACAAACTTTATAATAATTTTAATAATAAAAAATTTTAAATGTTTAAATAAGATATTTTAATTGAAAAACATTTGTTATATTTTATTCTTTTTTTGGCATGGAAATTTTTCATATCAAGTTTAAATTAGATTGAACACATGTGTGTGACATCATCACACACATTTATGGAAGGTGATTTAAATAAACATGTGTCAGTGAATTATCAACAATGTCAGATACCAGACGAGATCAGGCGTTTCGAAATTTTCTTTATTCTGATGATGATACCACAGCAATTGTAAGTTTAATTATTTCATAATAAATTGTATAAGTGTAGTGTTTAAAATAAAATTACATCTGAATAATTATAGATAGAAAAATTATAAAAATTAATTTTATCAAATCGAAATTCAGTACATAGAAACTTGCGTAGAAAATATTTTATTTCTTTGCTGTGTCGTTAGAGGGAGAGCTCCTGATAAAAATAGTAATAGTAATAAAATTTCGTTAGAAAAATCGAAATAGTATTTTTATTATTAAAACATGAAAAAAAAAACAGTTTAGTTTTTTTTTTTTTAAATCATTTTCTATATAAAACTAATTGTACAGCTCTTTTTTTTTCATCAAAAATTTCATTAACAATAATTTAAATGTTATTATTTATTTATTCACAAATTATTTCTTTAAGGATGAGTCATGTCCTATTCAACTCAAGCCAACAACAGCAATTATTTTACTTGGATATGTTCCAAGTCATGCTAAAAGGTATTAATTATTATAAATTAATATTTAATAAATTTTAAAAGAACATATTAACGTTTTTATTTTGTCATTTAGTTTTTCAATAAATTTGAGAGCAGCTGGAAATATCGCATTTCATTTGAATCCTCGACTTGATCGTGGATATGTCGTTAGAAATTCAAAAGTTAAAGGAAGTTGGGAAGAAGAAGAGACCTGCTCATCAGCAGCATCAACTGGACATGTATTTAAACGACAATCATATTTTCATATTTTAATATTTTGTGGTCCAAAAGAATTTCAGGTAATGAATTGCAAAAAAATATATAAAATATAAATTAATAAATTTCATTTTTAATTATTATTATTTATTTTAAAAGATTAGTGTAAATGGAGATCATTTTTGCACATTTACTTATCGTTTACCTTTGGAATTAATAACACATTTTGATTACGATGGTGATGTGGAAGATATACGTGTTCGTATTACAGACTGTGAAGTATATCCAGATTCAAAGATCATTAAAAAAAATAAAAACCATCAATTAACTGATCAAGCACCACTTTTAAACAACTTAAATGTTCCAATAAACATTGGACTTGTTGAAAATTTTAAACAAGGTGGAACAGTTTTCATCAGAGGCAGATTAAAGCTTTTACCTCATTCGTAAGAATATTTATTAAATTATTGTAAAATATATTTTTTTTATTGAATTAATTATATTTATTTTTTAGCTTTACTATTAATCTTCAACGAGGACCACTTATTTATCCTCATCCAGAAATAGCATTGCATTTAAATCCAAGATTTTTATTTGGTAACCGTCCATCATGTGTTGTGATGAATTGTTGGACAAGTGGATCGTGGTGTCGTGAAGAAAGACACGAAGGACACTTATCTTGGGGACCTGGACGTGATTTTTTACTTACGTAATTTTATTAATAAATATTAGTCATCTACACAATATATATCTCTTTCTCAAGTAATTAGAAATTTCTTTATCTTTAGGATTCGCTGTGATTATGATACTTATGTCATTTGGCTTGATAATAAAATGATTGGAGAATTTAGACATCGACTAGAACCATCAATCGTTGACACTATAAACATCACTGGTGACATTGTGCTTCACCAAGTTTCTCTGGCTTTCAATGATTAAGAAAAGTCAAATAATTGCCGAATATAAAATTCAAAATTTATAATATATTTTGTAAGAGCTAGTTTTTATATTTAAAAAATTAGCATTTACTTTTTTTTTTCTTTTGATTGCACTTGTGTTCTTTTTTTTTTAAACTCGATTAGTTAAGTATTTTTGTCGTTATTGAAGCAATAAATTGAATGGCCTTTGAATGTAAAAAACAAACCAAAAAGATTATATTGTTGAATCACAGCACTGTTATGTTGAAGAAAAATATATAGAATATTTCAACAGTGCTGATTCAATATTCTTGTTGAAATATATATATGATATAAATAATTTAAATAAAAATATTTTTTCGTATTAATACTCTTAAAATACCGATATGAATATTTTTACATGTAATATTTTTCAATATTTATAATATACTTTTATGTTGACAGAAAAATAAATTATAAATGAATTGTTGAAATGTTTTAATAATCCTTAATAGAAAAAACACTATATTTCAGAAAACTTTATAACTAAAGATGTTTATTTTGTTATTATTTTTTTAAGTTTATATGTTTAAGATTTTTGTGTTTTTTTTGTCGTTATTTCGACCGCCGTGTGGTCCAAAGGATCACTTATGTCATTGAAAAGCCCTTGTAATGCTTTACAATCGTATAACCGACAACTTTCATAATGTTATTTTAATGACACAAATAAGATACTGCTGATGATTCATTTACATATTAATTACGACAGTTTGATATTTATCATCCAGTTGTCAACAAGTAAAATAGAGTTCTACATGTTGAATTATACTGGTCACAATATTATTAGTTTTATTCATACAAAAACTATTAAACAATGCTAAATTATTATCGACAAATATCATTTGAAAATTTCTTACATCAAGACGAAGCTGTACAACTTGTAAGTTATACATTTTCAATATTATTAATACAAATTTTAATGACTTTTTAAGACAATAATATTATAATAAAAAAAAATTGAAACAGAAGAGAATATGTAGATGAACATCAAGGAAATATTTTTAAAAACTTTCTTCTTATTATCGAGGTGATTTGGTGAATAAAAAAAAAAAACAATAATTCGGTAATGATCGTGTTTAGTCGATGAATAAATACAACTTGTGTCTTTTTTTTTTTTTGTTATTCAACACGGTTCATGCCGAAAATTTTTATAACAACGTTGACAACCATCTATGTATGATTATTTAAATGAAAAAATATATAATTATTTAATTAAAATGTTTGAGTTAAAGTATTTATGTTGCAGCATGAGCCATCATTTGGTACAGCTATTAAACTAAAACCAACATCAGCAATAATCATCATCGGCTATGTGAAGAATAAATGCAAAAGGTAATTATAATTTAATTAAAAATTAGTTATATATAGTTTTAAAAAAAAAAACAAAAATTCATCTTGAAGTTGCTTACACAATTATTGATGTTAAATTGTCTCAAAACAAATGATATTTTTTATACATAAAAAAATAAATGATAAACCGTTTGAAAAATAAAATTCAGTTGATAAAGAGACAGTCATGGAAGTCAAACAGCAATAAATTTATTTATTTTATTTGTTTTTTTTTTTTTTTTTTTTTGATATTAAAAAATAAAAATAGTTTTTGGATAAATTTGGGATGCGAGTCAACTGGAAATATTGCATTTTATTTGAATCCTCGTCTTGATCGTGGATATGTTGTTAGAAATTCATTTATCAAGGGACGTTGGGGTCGTGAAGAAAATTGTTCATCAACTCAATTTAATTTTCAACGACAAACATACTTTCATATTATAATTTTTTGTGGCCCCAAAGAATTTCAAGTAAGTATTTAAAATATAAATATTATTAATTTTTATATTCGATCATAAATATTTTGATTATTCATTTATGATTTTTTAATTTCTCAAGATTTCAATTGATGGAGAACATTTTTGTTCATTCAATTATCGTATACCCCTGGAATTTATAACACATTTTGATTTTGATGGTGACATAGAAGATGTTCGTTCACGAGTCACTGATCTTTGCATTTATCCAGATCCGAAAATCATCAAACATAGAAATATTCAATTGACCGATGAAAAACCACTTTTAGATAATTTAAATGTTCCAATCTATATTAAAATATGTCCAAATTTTAAACCAGGTGCAACTATATTCATCAAAGGCAGATTAAAACTTTTACCTAATTTGTAAGTTGATTATATTAATTTTTTTTTTTGACTTTAAATTATTTTTCATAATTAAAACAATTATATTTTATTTTTAAATTAGGTTTTCTGTTAATTTACAAAGAAGCCAACTCATTTTTCCACCTCCAGATATAGTGTTGCATTTTAATCCAAGATTTTGTTATGAAAATCGTCCGCCATGTGTTGTTATCAATACATTTATCGATGGAATTTGGGGTCGTGAAGAAAGAAATGTTGATAAATTACCCTGGTGCCCTGGACAAGATTTTCTACTAATCCCAGATTTCGATGTGGATATGATAGATTTTTGATATGGCTGGATAACAAGTTGATAAGTGAATTTCAATACAGAATGGATCCATCAATTATTGATACACTTCACATAACTGGTGATTATATTATTCACCAAGTTTCCATGGCTTTCTACGAGTAAAAAAATTCAACATTTATCATCAAAAAAATTTAAGAAACAAAAAAAAAATGTCTAAAATTGGGGTAACTTTATGAGTCTCTTCTTGGGTGGATTTGCTTCCTTCAAGTCAAGTTTAATCAAGTTCTGAATCTCCGATAGCTTGGAGTATTTTTTTTTTTAATGTATATTTATTCTCTTCCGATATTCGAGAAGAGACTCTTAAAGTGACCCCAAATTTTTAACGAAAAAAAAAAACAAGAACGATATTATTTTTTTATTAAAAACAAGAATATTCACGTGTTTTTTTTCTTTTTTCTGTTTTAACTGTCAAGATTTAATTTCAAGTATTTATATAATTTTTTTTTTTCTTTTTCGATAGTAAAATATTTTTTAAAAAACTTTTTTCGTTTTATTTTTGTTTCTCATTTATTTATAATCACAACTTGTCGTACGTAATCAACTGGTTGTAATATTTACCAATTTGACTAATATAGTAAGGCAAATCTATGATTAACTTGTAGTTATAAAACAAGAAAAGGAAACAACAAAAATATTATAAAATACAAATATTAAAAATGATATTCTATCAATGGCTGTTGTCGCCAATATCCATTCGATTTGTGTGTCATTATTTGTTGATAATACTTTTGTTTCAGTATCAGAATTATCTGACAATATATGAGACAAAAAAATTGAAGAGTCAGTATTATTATCGGATAATTCTTGTTCAATTATTGGTCGATGACTCTGTAAATGACAATAAAATCATTCAAATAAAATAAAATATAGAAAACATAAATAACAACTTTAAATGACTCACAGCTTGGGTGAGATTTGACAAGCCCAAGTATTTACCAAGCCACCCATTTAATATTTTTCTAATATTTCGAGGAAGCGGCTGACAGTTTGGTTTTCGAGACAAATTTATTACCGTTATTGAAATAATTAGAGATATTGAAACTTGATACAGACAGCCACTGTAAAAACTAACTGAAAAAAAAATATTACAAAATATTAATTATCAAAATTGTGTTGTTAATATTTACTATTTATTTATTACCAATGAGTGGTGTCCTGTCAGAGAGTGGTGGTATTTTGTAGCAAAAAAAAATAAGATAAATCATTGTTATCAATGCAGTACAGCCACATAGAAAAATTTTTTCTTTGCTTTGAGGTGGAAGCCAAAAGTTAATTAAAATCATTACGACAATAACTGAAATGAAAATTTTACATAACATAATTAATTAATACGATGATTTGATTACTTTTATAATTAACTTATAAATAATTTAGTACCAACTGTTGGAGTAATAAATATTGAAGTGTATAATGGAGAACTTCTTTTGATTGAAAATATAAAATTAAGATGTACATAGGGCTCATCTGGACAACAACTGTAAATAGTTTCATTTCGATGTTTAGTTAACTCCACTATTTTCCATTCAGCATTTGAAATAAGATGAATCTGTCAGATGAAATTGGTAAATTAAAATGAATCATGAATTGATTATTTTGCATGAATTAATTGATAAACCTTGTCGTCAGCTGGATCATCAATATCAATTATTGATAAATCAATTTGACTTGCTGGGAATGTCCATGAGCCAAATTTTAATTCACATTTTTGTGTATCAAATGGCCAAAAACGTAAGTCAATATTACAAAGTGCAATAAAACGAGTTGGTGGTACCCACAGTATATTACCTTCAGAATAAATTATACAATTGACATCACCATAATGTTCAATTGCTGATCCAGCAACACTAAATATTAATTCATTAACAAAAGGTATTCAACATGAGCCTTGTATTTATTTAGTTTTAAATTTCATAATCAATTGATTTTTATAAAATTAAAATATATAATTATCAACAAGTTTTTACCTGTTTTGAAGAACAATATCCGGCTGCCAGACTTCATGATTACCCACAATTAATTTTGTCAGACCACCGTAATTTGATGCATTCCATTTCAATTTATCATCAGTCCAATCCTTGATAAATAAAATAATGCAATTATCAATAAACAACAAAAAAATTAAAAATTAAATTTAAAAATATTCAATTATTTTTACCATTCTAACGATCGATTGAACAGTAATAGCCGAATTGAATTCATCCTGAATAAATTAATTTAAAAATATAAATATTCAAAAGACATTTGTAATTTTTTTAAATAAATTTTTTCTTACCAATGAAACATGATAAATTCGTAATCCAAAATTTACTTTTGTTACATTATAATGTTGTGTAGGTCTTGCAAATTTATCATATCTAAATAGTAAATCTCTTTTTAATTTGTCTGACCATGTGGCGTTCCATTTTACTGTTAATATAATATTTTAAACTGTTATTAAATTAAATTAAAAAAATAAAATAAATATCAGTTAGTTATTCAAAAATTCATTGAGTATTTATAATGTTGAAGAACAACTTTGATATATTATAAAAGTGAATAGATGTAAAAAAAAAAAAAATAGATATTAATCAGGCGAATATTGTCATCGTTAAAATAACATGATAAACCCAGTGTTGAACAGTGCAAAGTGGTTTATTAAGTGGAGTTAATATAGCTGGCATAAATATATTCATCAAATGTTTTATTTTTTCAACTCCAACAAAATATCAACAGCTAAATTTCAATTTGCCTTTAATTATTTTCTCATAAAAACAACAACAGAAAATTATTAATAATAATTTAGGACTAATTTAAATCAACAAATAGATTAATAAATATTTATTTTTATTAAAAAAGAATTTTGTTTTTTTATTTACCATTTAAATAGATTTATTTTTATGCTTATAATTTATTTTTAATACTTACAAAGACCCTCGATACTTTGTATTTCACATAATAATAGTAAAAAAGTAAATAATAAATTGAAATAATAAAATACTCGATGACGATACATATTGCGAGTCTAAATTGCAACTAACACTGTCGAGTACTAACTGAACAATCTACATGATTATTCTCATGTTGATTGAAACGAGTTAAGGAGAATAGTTCATTCAAATTTGAGATTACTAATAATGACTATTATTGTTTGAAAAAGTAAAGATCATTTATCCTATCAAATACTATATTTTTTTTAATTTTCTAATTAATTTTTATAAATATATCGAGGTCATAAATAATTATTTGATGGATTTATTTAAAATATAAATAAAATATTAAAACAAAAAATAAAATAAAAAAATAAAAATCTCCTCAACGGCTGTGTAAGCTTTTAGCTTGTTAAAACTCAGGTAATTAAATGAAATTTACAATTGGCATTTATGGAAAATTATTTCTAATCATAGATTTCCAATCTCTGAGTTGTTTCATACTTATAATATGATCACAGCCACTTTCTTGTTTTAACATCTCAAGACTCCAATCTGGATGTTCATCGTGTAATTTGATAATTTTAACTTTCATGTTATGTGAAACATAAACTCGCAATAGTGTATCAATTTTTTGTGGATTTGGTTCAATTTTTAAATCAACATAATTTCCAGTTATTTTATATTTTTCTTTAAATGAAAATCTCCATCCATCACTGGCTATGAATTTTAAACTATCAAGTTTCAATACTTTTTTGGCTTCAGCTCCCCAATCTTTTATTTGTTGATTTGTTATTTTTTTATTTTGACTCTCATATTCAAGACATTTTTCATAAACCCATTGATTTAATAGGCCAATCATATCACGACGTGTTCCACCTTTAGTTATTTGTTTTTCCCAACGTTCAATTACTGATTTCTGTACCATATGTTTGAGATTAAAATGTTTACTCAATTTTGTCAATGACCAGGATGGATTTTCTCGGGCCATTAAAACTATTTGTCGTTTTTGTTCAAATGGAATGTCATTTGTTATTTTTATTTCAGGTGTTATATTTTCAATACTTTTAATTTCTCTTTCATCCTTATCATGCTCATCATCAACGTCATCTAGACTATCTTTTTCATCATCTTTATTTTTATCCTTTATTTTTCTAATTTTATTTTTTTTACTAGCAAATAATCTGCAAGGAATTCCAGTACTTTTAGTGCTATTATACAAATTTGTTTGACAGCTTTGATTAGGCGTTTCAACATCTGTAAAGTAAATTCAAGTATTAATTTTCCATCGACCAAATATTAATTTAAAAAATGTAATATCATAATATTACCGTCATCTAATTGTTCTTCCAGCGACATTGAATTTTCAGAATCAATTGGTTCAGTTTTCAACGAGTCAGTGTTAATGCTTTGATGAATAAATTCATCATCACAAGTTGATGATAACATTTGTGCTGAATTTGTTTCTATTGTATCATTGTATATTTCTTCATTACTTTCATCTAAACATTCATTTTTTATAAGCTGTGAATCATTACAAACTACAAACAGAGGATCCATTTGATCTGAAAATTTTGTTTTTTCCACATTAATTAAATAGATTAATAAATAAGCACCATAATTACTTGTTAATGTAGTCGATAGCTTACTTGGTTTGAATCTTTTGTTAGGATAAATAATATCATCAGTTATGGTATTTTTTTTTGAACTAATTTTGTCTGTACGAGAAGTCATTTCGTAAACTTTTTGTTGATGTAAATTAGAATCAAAAAGGGGATCATCATTACAATCATTGTCAGAAGAATCATCATCCATATTATCATTGTTTTCATTTGATCCTGTTATTGTTGGAGCTATGTCAAAATTAGATTTAATTATGTTGTCCATCACTGCCACCATGGCTCTATACATACTCTGTCCATGAGTACATGATAAATCCGAAAGAAAATTGTCTTTTCTATGATTACTTAGATAATAATTGGCATTTTTCAAGAGTTCCCAACAAATATTGAAGGAATCAGTGAATAATTCTTTGTCTTTTAATTTTATATTTTTTACTCGATTAACAGTTGTTGTCTCCATCGTTGAATATAACTTTAATAAAATTGTTTACTTTTATTTATTTATTGTTATGACGTACGTTTGACTGTCATGTTTTTTTTCTGTAGGCTTTGTTGACATTTCTGTTGCAGTTTTTTTACTAACGGTGGCGCTATTACTGATCCGCTTGTTGTATTCATGCCCTAAGGCTCAATAAAATCACTCTCTACTCAATAAAAATTCAAATAACTTTAAAATTCAATAGAAAAAAATTCGTGTTAGATGTAATATGAGGGGGATTGGTTTAATTAATTTGCATAGTAATTTTCGTGATTATATTGAGGTCATAACTTGTACTGTCAATCAATGTGAAGACAACATCCGACATGTCTTGATTGATTGAAGTGGATTGAAGGATAAAAAAAAACAAAAAACTTCTTCTTAATAAAGTTTTTCATAATTATTTAATTTTTTATAAAATACATACGATGAATAAACATGCAGATACAAAGAAAAATACTCCCCAGACTTCTGAAGACTCAGAGAGTGTATAATGATAATTATTAATTTAATTTTGTTAAAAATTTTTTATAATGTTATATTGTTATTGAGATGTTCATGCTATATTTTTTTTTTTATAAATAGGATTTTGATTCACGAAGAGGATCATCAGTTTTGAGATCACGAAGACCTGGTTTTTTAACTGATCAACGTATTTCTGAAGATGAAACATTGAGAAGAGATGAATGGCTTCAAAGAGCACGTTTAAGTGCTAAAATATTGCACAAAGTACAATTTTCAAATGATTTTAATAGTCTTTATTTGGAACTGGTAGAATTCAAGTAAATTTTTCATTAGTCATAATAATATTTTATATTTTCGTTAAAGTGATTTTTATACTTTGAGTATGATCAAGATCACTTTGGTTTGTTTATTATTCATTGGCAGAGTTGAGTGTAATTTTAAGATCACGAGAAGTACCTGAAATTTTATAGACTTCTTTGAATTTAGTACACCATTTGTCACTTGCTGAAAATCTTAAGTGTCCAAACATCAATGATTTTTTTGCTTCCATTCCCCAATTTTTTAAATCTTGAGTTGTAAATTTTTCTTCTTTATTCTGATGTTCAATACATTTTCTATGAACCCATTGATTTATCAACTCCATCATGTCCAAGTATTTCATTCTATTATTGTATTGTTTATCACCAACTTTCAATTGAGAATTTTTAAATTCTTTCATTTGATTTTTTTGTGCCATTTCAACTGTTAGTAATTTTTTTGTTGGTAAAATATCAGTTGTAACATTTTGGCTTAGATCTAATTTTTCTAGTAAATTACCATTATCGATCTTATTTTTGCTCATCTTGGATTTGTCGTCGAAATATTTTCTCTGAGCTAGTAATCCAGTTGAAATTCGTGTGACTCTTTTGTTATCAATATTTTCAATGTTCTTAATCAAACTACCCTCACTTTTTCCAGTAGATTTATCAACATCTCCATGATTATCTGTAAGAAATAAAAATACCAGTTGGTTGTTGGAAACAACAAAACAAAGTGAAGAAAAAACAACAATTAATATAACTTTTATTACCATTTTTTAATGTCCCATTTGATTGTGTTGTTATTTTTAGGGCATTGATCATATTATTTGTATGTCTTGACTTATCTTGAGTAGATTCACCAGTCTCCAATTTGATGTTACTATTTTTTCGAGCTGCAATTGACTGCATCAATTCAATTGGTATTTTAACATTCCATTTTTTTTCACTAGCCTCATGCTTTGTTTTTTTTAAAGAATCGCAACAACTTTTTTTATCTAAAAAAGGAATTTAACAAAATAAATAAAATTGTATTAACAATAAATGAGGTCATATGGAAATATTGATATTGACAACATAAAAATATAAAATACTTAAAAACTACTTGTAATATTGTACCATTGTTTTTTGATAAAATATTATCTAGATTTTTTTTCATATGACAAGCTATCCTGTTGTTGATTTGTTTTTGATCCCAATTTGTTTTAAAATTAAGAAAATGATGATTATCTTTATGATTCTTCTTATCATTAGCTATTTTTTTAGCCACTATTTGTTCATATGTTTTAATTATCTCCTGATTTTTATTGACATTATTCAAAGTATTTTCATCTGTAAATAAATAAATAAATAAATATAGAATACTAAATTTAAATAGAAAAATTACTTGTAAATATGGCTAAATTTACTTGGTTTAAATTTTTTCTTGGGCTGAATAAAATCAACTGTTGTACCATTGAGTTTTGATGGAATGTCATCTTGATTTTTGCTTGAATGACGAGCCACATAGTTGATTTGTTCTTGATCATGATTAGCATCAAGTACAAGATTATTGTATGGTTTTCTTTTTACTGGTGCTTGTTTCAATTGTTTGTTTGATATTTCAATTTTATCTAGTTGAACATTAGATGCTGTGATGCTATTTAAAGCTTGTATCATGGCTTTGTACATCTTGTGTCCATAAACAATTGATAAATGAGAAAAAGAATTATTTTCACGATCATTGATATAACAATCCTCTTCAATCAAAAGTTTTTTGCATATATTGAATGAATCAGTAAATAATTCTTTATTTTTCAATTTAATTTTTTCAGCTTGATTTGTTAATGATGATGCCATTTTATACCAAATATCTACTTGTATTTTTTATTTGTTCAACAGATGCACTTTTTTAATAAATTCACTTGGTCGTTTGATGGTTTACCAATCAACAAATGAACTGAGATATGATACTTTCTTCTTTTATTTTTTTTCATGTATAGGTTTTGTTTACGTTTACTTTTATTGTTACAGTCTCCACTAACATACGTAAATAGTGGCGCTATTTGTAACCGAAAGTTCAATATGATAATATGATCCAGTGAAATGAGGTCTGAAATCGCATTTAAAAAAAATTTTCTACTTGTTCTATGAAAAGGGTGGTTTTTTATGTTTTTGGGGTCGCTGAA
>JAPYYR010003102.1:0-11246 GCA_030523065.1 Aphidius colemani | reverse complement strand
AAAAAAAAAAAAAAAAAAAAAAAAAAAAAAAAAAAAAAAAAAAAAAAAAAAAAAAAAAAAAAAAAAAAAAAAAAAAAAAAAAAAAAAAAAAAAAACACTAGTAATAATTAAATACACTTTAAAATGTTTTTTTATATTTATCAAAGAAAAAAAATCATAATAATACTTTACAATAGATGAATAATAATTGTCAATATCACTTAATCAATTTTTTTTTTTTCAAACATCAATTTTCTTCTGAATACTCGAAGAATTCAATTTTAAAAAATCACACACAAACACACAAAAATTGGAATATACAAAACTACGAGGTAATTAATATTTTACAATTTAAAAATAAAAAATAAAACAAATTGCTGCAAAAAAAAAAAACGTGTGTATACTGTAAAATTATGTGTCACCAGTACTGTTCAATAAAATCGTGTAAATATTTTAAAAATTAACAAGAAGAAAAGAAAAAAAAAACATTTTAAATTTAATCATTTTGCTTGAATTTATTTACTATTGTTTGAATTTTTTAATTTAATTTATGTTTTTAGTTTGAAGATGACTTATTATTATTTAATTAATTTTAAATAATATATTGCTTTTGTGATCAGTTGGTTTTGTATATTAATTTTTTTTTGCTAATAAAATTGATATTTTTATTTGTTGCAGATAAATGGGAAAGAGAATTTTCAATGCCAAGATCACAATTTGATTGGATACCTTTACAGCAACCATCACAGCAACAACAGCTACAACAAAAAAAAAAAAAATCAATACGTAAAACAAGAGGAAGAAAATTAATAAATGAATATGGTTGTAACATATGTGGAAAAAAATTTTTAACAATACATAATCTTAAATCACATCAAAGACGTTATTGTGGTGTACCAAGAAACATAAAATGTGGTCATTGTAATCATCGTTGTAAACGTGTTTGGGATATGAAAGTACATCTTGCTGGTGTGCATGGAATAACAAAATCAAATGTTTTAATGAATCGTGATATAATAAATTTATCAATATAATTAAAAAAACATAAACAAATTACATTAAATAGAAATTAAATAAAAATTAACAAAAAAAACCAAAAAATAAAATTAATAATATAAAATATATATATAAATATATATATTTACCATGGCATTATTTAAAATTATTTTATTATTTTATAATCGGTTAAATAAATAAATAAAATAATAATTAAATAAATATTATAAATTTAATTTTTTATTGATGTTTCAGATTTACAAACTGGTCATGCAGCATTTATAGTCGATAGTAAGACATGGTTGGAACCATCATCAAGTGTTAAGTTGTCTGACGACGCTAAATTTACATGTAGCAAGTGTTATAAAACATTTAAATCGAAAACTCATTACAATGAACATCGACGTGCCAAGTGTGGAAAAGTTTGTTATTTTGGTTGTTCATATTGTGGATATTGTACAAACAAAAAATGGAATCTTAAACTTCATTTGAAACGCAGACATCAAGCATTATTAACACCAACAAGTTCATTCGTTCATTTTGAAGAAAAAAAAATCTAATGTTAATATAAAAATAAACAATATATATATTCATATATATTCATATGTATTAAACACGCTTCTCTACTTTTACAGTTGTTAGTTGTTTTTAATTCAATTTTTATTTTCTAACATATTCATTTTATTGACATTATTTTAGTTTTATTTTTATTAGTTTATAGTTTTATTGTTATTTATAAAATATATGCACGTTGACAAAAAAAAAAAAACCAACAAACAATCTATCAATATTTTTTATTCATCAATTTATATAGTAATTCTTATTATTATTTGTTTTTTTTTTTTGTTTCAAAAATTTTAGGTCGACGAAGAAGACGTCGTCAACGTAAAAAAGAATATAGTTATGAAAATTTAAATAAAGCTATGGCTGCTATTTCAATGGGTTTATCATTCAGAGAAGCTGGAAGACAATATGAAGTACCAAGGACAACATTACAACGTTATTTTAAATTGGGAATCCCAACATCAACATTAGCAAGATTTGACAAAAAAATGGAAAGATATAAATTCAACGAAAATCTATTATAATAATTTAAAAAATATAAATTAATAATAAAATTATTTTCTTCGATTAATAAATACATAAAATATATATATTTTTTTTCATTTTTTTTAAAAAAAAAAAAAAAAAAAAAAAAAAAAAAAAAAAAAAAAAAAAAAAAAAAAAAAAAAAAAAAAAAAAAAAAAAGAAGAAAGAAAAAAGAACAAATTCATTTTAATTTTCATCATCATCATCGTCATTTGTTTATCATTAAAAATAATAATAAAATAGATTGAATATATTATTTGTAAAAATAGTATGCTATTAAAAAAGCTAATAATTATATTTTTCAATTATTATTTTTCAGATTATCGAGGAATTCGTTATGCCAAGTCTGAACGTGTTACATATCCATGTAGTAATTGTGGAAAGATATATGCATATTTATCAAGTTTAGCTAGACACAAAGCTAAAGAATGTGGAGTTGAACCAAAGTATGTATATAATAATAATAATAAATTATCAATTTTTTTAACTAATAAAATACATTTATTATTTACAGATTATTTTGTAAAATATGTCCATATAAAACAAAGCATAAATCAAGTTTAAATACACATATGAATAACAAACATTTGAAATTTTCGATTGATAATAATTGTGATGCCGCTGAAGGATACAAAAAATTTATGGAACAACAATAATAATGCCATTAAATAAATGCCAAACAATAATTAATTTGTTATTCTGTTATTTGTTTGTTAATTTATAAGAAAATGTTTTGTAGATGTTTAAAAAAATTAATAATAAATTCAACTAACAAATGATGCTACTTTTTTTTTCATCAATCATCAATGCTTTGTCATTAATAATATTTTTTTTATATTATAGAAAATTCGTTTGATAATTTTAATTGAATAATTATTAATTTTATAAACTTTTTTTTTTTGTTTCAGTTGATAAAAGTACTTCAAAAAAATTAACAACTCGATTTTTACGTTCAATGACAACAAGTGATGATTTCAAATTACAAAAAAATAGATATCGTCGTTTGGGACCAAGAAAATATTTATGTACTGATTGTGGTAGTATATTTTCATTGAGTGCATCACTTGTACGTCATCAATCAATTGATTGTACACGTGATCTTGTTACTCAAAGTAAAAAAAAACATAAAAATGTATTTAAACTTAAAATATTGAAGATAAGTTTATTGAAAAATGAATTTCTACAAGTTAAAAAATAACAAGTTAATATAATAATTTGATAAAAATCTTTTCAGAAATTAATACATGAAATAATTAAATTTTATTTAGATCTATTTTCACTTGTGTAAGTCTTTTTTTTAAAATAATTTTTAAGCCAATTTGTTTAAAAATTATTATTCAATTGCATGACTAGAGTGGTGATTGTTGAAAAAAAAAAAAAATTTGTACAAATGTAATTGTCTATGTTATTGTTTATTTTGTCTGTTTTGTAATTGTCTGTTTTATTTTATATATGTGATAGTTTAAATAATTTATGTTTTATTTATTTATATTTTTTTTTATTTTTCCAATTTACAGCAATTTCAAAGAAAATTAATTTACGCTCAAGAAGATCAAGACCACTTAATGAAACAATTGATGAAAGAAATATTATTTGTCAATATTGTGATACAAAATTTATCGATATAAAGCGTCTTCAAATACATATGAGACTTGAGTGTTGGTATCAATTAAGTCATAATTGTAAATTATGTTCAGCTAAATTTGCTCAAAGTATTGGACTTCGACGTCATCAAGTGCAAGAGCATAATGTTTATATACCTCCAATATTATCAAAACCAAAAATCTTATTTAACGTGCCAAAAAAAAAATGCTTATTTATCAAATAATTCATGGTGTTGTGTTTTTTAAATATAAAAGCTTTTTTTGTTTGTCTAGAAAAAATTCTTTGATAGAAAAAAATATTAATATTGTTAAAAACAATTTACATATGACTTTCAGATTTAAAAAAAAAAATTAAAAAATACTTGTGTTTTGTTTTAAAAAATAAATAATACAATTGAGTTTAATAAGTATTAATAAATTCATTAGAAAAACAAAAAACAAACCTTGTATTTTATAGAAGTTGAATAATTAAAAGAAAAAAAAAAAAGAGTTTCAATTAATATTTGAATTTTTTGTTTCAGATCAACAAAATTGGAGAGTTTTAAATTTTAATGAAACAATGATGCAATCAGCTCATCCAATAAACACTCAATTAAATACAGAAAAATTACAAAATCATCAAATGATTTATACAAATAGAAAACATAATTGTTTTAATTGTAATAAAAATTTTTCTTTAAAATCAATGCTTACAAAACATTTACAATCAGGCTGTCAATTTAATTATCGAAGTGATAAATTTACATGTAATTTGTGTAATTATACATCAATTTACAAAGCTAATATGAAAAGACATAAGATTAATATTCATAAAACAAGTGAACCACGTAATACTTATGTTTGTCATCTGTGTGGTTTTACGAGTAAATATGATCATTGTCTAAGAAGACACATGAAGTCTTGTAAAAATAATAAAACAACTATTTAATTATGAATTAATAAATCATCTTAATGTACATTAATTAATTAATTCTAATTTAATTTATTGTTTCTTCTATATATCGTGAATACTTGTTATCTTTTTATGATTAAATAAGATGTAAATTTTTAAGTTTATTAATTTGGAAATCATGTATTTTTATAATTTAAAAGAATTAATATTCATGAAATATTATTATTTGTTTCAGGTGAATACAAATGGATAATTTTAAGTTGTAATGATAATGTTCATGAAACAATTGAACCATCAACTCATCAAACAAATACACATTTGAATAAAGAAAAACAAATAAATAATAATACAAAACAACATGAATGTTTATATTGTAAGAAAAGTTTTCGAACTAAAGGAAAGCGAGACAGCCATATAGAAGGTGGCTGTAAATCTAATACTACAATTAAAAATTTAAAATGTAATATTTGTGATTATAAAACAATTTACAAGGCAAATATAAGAAGACACAATAGAAATATTCATAAAATTGGTGGGCCACGTGATCCTTATATTTGTGAACTTTGTGGTTTTACTAGTAAATATAGGCATTGTTTGGGAAGACATATGAAATCTTGTAAAGAAAAATCATATCAATAGTTAACTTTCCAAATGAAAAGCACTAGTTTTTAAAATTTTTAATGATAAGATCAATTTGTAAAATGAAAAGTTGTCTTAACTTTATTTCTATATTTTTTATACTTTTTCTATCATTAATAATAAAAAAAAAAAACATAATGTGGTAAGAGAAAATATTTTTATTGAAACATAAGATGTTTTATAAAAACTTGTCTCAACATTTAATAAATATATATGTACTTTTTTGTTTTATCGAAATAATTTGAACAGATATTTTAACGTCTATTTATATGTTTTAGGTCTGAACGAGAAAGAAGAAATAATTGATGATGCTGATAGTGAATTTATATGTCAAGAAAAATTGGATTTATTTAATAAAGACAATAATGAATTGACAAATGATAATTATGAAAAAATAAATAGTAATGAAGTTATTGATGAAATTGAAAATAATTTAAACCAACAAATCCAAATTGAAGAAAATAATAATGACAATATTAATGAGACATTAATAATAATAGAACCACGTTATCGTGAAGTAAAAAAATATAAATGTGTTAATGGAAGATATACATGTTGGGATTGTGATAAAAGTTATACATCAAATACATCATTATCACGTCATCGTGCTGTTGATTGTGGACCAAAAAATAAAAGAACATATTATTGTCAATCATGTAATTATGTTACTGCATATAAAGGAAACTATGATAGACATTTAAAAGCACCAAAACACTTTACAAATCCAAATTTATTTATAAATACAACTAGTAAAAATAATCAAAGAGAAACAAGATATTCGAAAATTAATTAATCAAAGCTTTTTTGAAGCTTTAATTTATTGATGAATTATCATCATCATTTACCATCTATTATTTTCCAAGGTTAAAACTAAACACAATTATATTTTTTCATATTTTTATCTATTTATCTTTATTTGCGTTTGGGGCTTCTTATTTTATTTTTTTTTTTTCTTGTATTATGTTTTTTAAAACAATAAATTATTTAATCAAATTATAAACTAGATGAAAATATAGTAAAAAAAAAAAAAAAAAACTTTGTAAAAATTATTTTCTTATTACTTTTTTTTTTTTATATTTATTTTATTATTGTTTTTTCTTTTATGTGTTTTAATATTGTAGTGTTGTACGGGACGGGAAGACATATTTTACAAACATCAATAGGAAAGGATGGCGTCTACACCTGTGAATTTTGTGGAAAAAAATATTCATGGCAATCATCATTGTGTCGTCATCTACGAGAAACACACAGGGCATCAAATCATTTAACAACACGACATAAATTATCAAAATTATTATCTGATTAAATCAAATTTATCATCAACAATGTTAGAGTAACAAAAAAATATACAAATTTAAATTAAATATTTAAAAAAAATGTACAATTAGGAGCTTGCGGATTAAAATAGCTTACACATTAGATTAAATATATTATTTTTTTAAATATTTTTTTGCTTGTGATTAAAGAGTGCTTATGATTTATTTAGGAATGAAATTTTTTTTAAATTTTTTTCCCAAATTATAATTACTATTATTATTATGATTATTATCTTTTGTTGTTTTGTAAACGTATAAATTTTTTTGTGTGATTTTGTTATTAATTTATATATTTTTCATTAATTTTACTTTTTTTTTTTTAGTTTAATTTTTTTTTTGATTTTCTTTTTTTTTTCGTTGAAGGAAAAAGGTATAGAACAATGAAGTATTATTTGGTTTAAATAAAATATGTTGTTATTTAATAATTGATATTATTTGATTTTTTGATTTGTTTGGATTTCAGCTTATCGAAAAATGTATATGGGTGATCAAATGCTTGGTTATACATGTACAAAATGCAGTAAATTCTACAAGATGTGGAGCAACTATTTGAAGCACAAGTGTGAACCACCACAATTCAAGTGTACATTATGTTCATTTGCTGCATTCAAGCAGTTCATACTACATGCACATCAAGTTGAACAACATTTTAAAGTACCATCAACAACTTCATGAACAATAAGAAAAATTATTCATGAAAAATGAGAAAAAAAAGTTATTTTTTAGAGAAAAAATTGCCTTGAAAAGTTGACTAAACACATTTTTTAATTTTTATTAACTATTTGTGTGTCACTATTGTCATTTGATATTTCATACTCATAAATAAATCAGTTTTTTTTTTGTTTTTCTTCGTACAATTCAACTATAATATACCACTTGTATTCTACCTTTGAAATTTATAATATTTGTTGTCTGATTTTTTCTTAGTCTGATTATTTATTATAAAAAAAAAAGCTGCACTATTTTCACGTTTTGATTGTTCAGCCAAATATCAATAATAATTGTTTAATTAAATACTTGTATTATGAGCTGATGAACAACTTGGATTTGTACACCCCATGTATTTTGATGATGCATTAAATAAAACTTTAATCAAGGTATTATTTAATGAAAAGAAATAATTTATCATTATTTTCTTGTTTGATTTTCAAAGAGGTGATGATTAAACTGGTGATAGCTTTCTTTTTTTTGCTTTTATTTTTTTACTTGACAATATTATATCAATACTTGTGTTATTATTATTTATAAATTTATGATATTTATATTGAACATTATCTAAATTGACTAGTTATAAATTTGTTTCAGATGGACGAACTCGTCGTAAGACTGATAGACGTCATTGTAAGGCTGTAAGAAAGCCATATGCTTGTAAAAATTGTCCAAGAAAATATTCAACCAAAGGAACATTAATGCGTCATCTTAAATTTGCTTGTGGAGATAATAAAGGGATGCGTTGTCCACTTTGTAATTATCGTTCAAATTGGAAACATCATCTTACTACTCATTTTAATATTCATCATAAAGCTATTTAATTATAGAATAATGAGCTTAAATTCTAACTCTTGATCAAATATATATCCTACTTTTGTATTGTAATGTCTTTTTTGTTTTGTTTATTACATCAAATTATCTCCTAATTATGTTTTTAAAGCTATTTTGAATATTTTACTAATTTTTATGATAAATAGTTTGTTTCAGAATTATAACAACAAATGATGATTAAATACAACTGAAAATATATAATTATACATCTTAAAATTTATCAAGAAAAATATATTGGAGCAACATTCTACGAAAAATTATTTTTAATTTAATTATTAATTAAGTTTATTATTTTACATGTAAATAATAACTTTTTTTAATTTTAATTTTATATTTTTTGTTGATAAAATTAATTTATTTTATTTTTATCAACATTTTTCAAGACACTTGTAAAAAAAACAACAACAATTTTAATTTTTTTATATTGAAAAAAAGGCTTGGTTTAATATTACAATTATTATAATTATTATTTTTTAATTATTATTGTAATTATTCATCTATTTTTCTTGGTTCACCTTGCCTTGATAAAACCTATACACCACAAATTAATAATTAATTAATTCATTAATTTTGTAAAAAAAGGAAAACAAAAAAAAAAAAAAAAAAAAAAAAAAAAAAGGCAACAATCACTTACTGGTTATTAATCAATTAATTTGTTTAATTATTATTAATTATTATTATTTTTTTTTCTATATTGGGATCTCACACACATTTATGCATTGATAAATTAAAATTTAAAAAAAATATAAAACACATACATTTATTCTATGGGTATCATTGGCTGATTTGTTTGTGTTGGGTTGGTTAAGGGTACTATTGTTAATTAAAAAAAAAAAAACTACATTTAAAGACGAAGGAAAAAAAAAAAATACTATCCTTGTACCCAAACGTTACTATTATTTCTTACCTTGTTAAAAAAACTCAAATAATCCTATTTGAGTTTATGATTTATCCAATTCTTTTAAGTTTAATATTATTTTTTTTTGTTTCTTTTTGTTTTTTTTTTCTTTTTTTTTTTAAATTCCCCGTTTTGTTTTTTGACGGTGGTTGTTACAGGTGTTGGTGCATTATTGTCATTGTTGAGATCTGGAATGAATAAAGGAAAACATACTAAAAAAAGCCGATCACTTGGTAGCAATGAAGGTGGCAGACATATAAGATCATCTGATGGAAATACAAGTGAAACAGCATCAGGACGAAGAGAAGTTGTATTTCCTGATTCATTCGAAGTGCTACCACAACCAATGGATGTTAATTATACTGGTGTTCCACATGAACAACAAAGAAAATTCAGATGTAGATTTTGTGGAAAAGGATACAGATGGAAGGTATGAATAAACATTAATAATAATTATAAGAATATTATTATTATATTATATTAAAAAATATTTAATTGAAAATGTAATTTTTTCCATTTGTTTCATTGTCATTCATCAACAATCATACTTGGTCCTTGGTCAATTATTTAGAGTACAATGAGACGACACGAATCAGTGGAATGCGGTGGTAATAATTATTAATTATTATTTAAATTTTTTAATTCACAGAAAAACAAAAAAATAAATAATATCTTTTTAATTTTTAAATGAAATGTTTTTAATTAATTGATAAATTAATTCAACAGGTAAAGCACCAGCTTTCCAGTGTCCAGCATGTCCATACAAAGCACGTCAACGTGGCAATCTAACTGTTCATTACAAACGTCATCATAATAAAATGGATTTTGACGAAGTATCCCAAGGATCTCGAGAATAATAATTTTATATTATATTGTTGACCAAAGCTCTAAAGTTTATGATAATTTTTTAGAAGAAAAAATACCATTATAATGAGCTAATTCAACAATTTATTAATTTTCAACAATTCTTTTTTTTTTTTTACAAATTTTATTGTCATTATTAAAAATGGAAAAAATTTATATTTCTATATTCACCTATTTTGATACAAAGAGTTTCAATTATTAATATAATTGATACAATGAAAAATATTTTGTACGATTGAATTGATAATAATTTTTATTTTTCTTTTTTTTTATTGTCATTATTAAAAATGGAAAAAATTTATATTTATATATTCAACTATTTTGATACAAAGATTTTCAATTATTAATATAATTGATACAATGAAAAATATTTTGTACAATTGAATTTATAATAATTTTTTTTTTTCTTTAGTTTTAAAGTTGGTTGAATTTGCTCAATACGCAGTGCTATGATTGTTTAACTTTTCATTAATTTTTTTAAATTTATTATTTTTTGTCATTTGTATTTTGAACTCGTCCAATTATTTTTTATTAACACTGACTTGTTTATTCATTTGTGTTTCATAATAGTGCTCGTTAATTCAGCTGACTTAACGTACCTACCTCAATGTTTATTTTCATATTTTTTTTTTTTTTTTTTAAAAAAACAACAAAAAATTAATTTATGCACACATTGAATATTCAAGTCTTGTGTTGATAATTAATTTGCTTAATTTTTATTTTATGTTTTCACAATAATCATGTGTGTTAATAAAAATTATTGGCACTTGAAATAAAAAAGACAGAGATTAAAAATACAAGTACAAAATTAACACCAACATTAAACATTCCGTAATCTTAAAATGAAATTAAACGGTGCTTGAATTTTAAGCAAAACTGACAATAGCAGATAAAAAAAAAATTATATACAACTAGTTAAATTAATATTAAAGATTCAAAGATATAATTATTGTATCTTAGTAAAATCTTGATACAAAAAAAAAAAAAAAAAAAAAAAAAAAAAAAAAATAAAAAAAAAAAAAAAAAAAAAAAAAACAAAAAAAAAAGGATATATATTGCTAAATACTGATGTTTAAAAAACTTTTCTCTCATTATTTAATAATGAGGAAAGTTTTGAAGTTTTTCTTTCGAATTTATATCTATATTTTTGTCTGCAGAAAAAATAGAAAAAAAAAGATATGAACATTAGAAATTTACTTAGGCAATTAACCGATTGTTCATTATTTTTTTCTTTTTAAATTAATTTATAAAGAGATAACAAAATGTCATCATCTCGTACTTAAATAATATATTTTTATCGTGTTATTATTATCGAGAATACTGGAATGATTTTTTTTTTTTTTTTTTTTTTTTTTTTTTTTTTTTTTTTTTTTTTTTTTTTTTTTTTTTTTTTTTTTTTTTTTTTTTTTTTTTTTTGTTTTTTTTTT
>JAPYYR010003101.1:0-15685 GCA_030523065.1 Aphidius colemani | reverse complement strand
TAACATTTAAAATTGCTTTCATGTTATTTATAATTTAATTTTTTAGGTCCATGGAACAGCTCCAGATATTGCTGGTCTTGATAAAGCAAATCCCACTGCCCTTTTATTATCAGCAGTGATGATGTTGAAATACATGGGACTAAATGATCACGCTAGAATCATTGAACATTCAGCCTATGATACCATCAAAGAAGCTAAATATTTAACTGGTGATCTTGGTGGCAATGCTAAATGCAGCGAATATACAAATGAAATCTGCAAAAGAGTTATTGCTCAAACTAAGTAAACTCATTCATAACACATTAATAATAATAACAAACAAATTAAATGAAAACCGATTCAACAGCCATTTTACATAATTAACAATATTATTAAAATATTCGAGAAGTAGATTATACACAATACAACTCGAAGTTTTTTTAATTGCGAATCACCAAAAAACTCGTAGAATATTTATTAAATCGTGTCTCTCGACAAAAAAAGTTGTAAAAACCATGTTGATTTTAAAAATTTAGATGAATTAATAATTGGAAAAGAAAAAAAAAAATAATCTCATTTTCTGTTTTACAATTCAATTGTTAACAGTCAAATTTTTAGTAAATTTTATTTATCAGTTTCCTCATTGTGAAGCAATTATATTTAAAACGCATGCTTAAATTTTAATGATAAAAAAAAAAAGAATTAATAAAATTTATCCTATTTAAAATAATTTTGATTTGTTTTTTTTTTTTTTTTTTGTTTTTGTTTATGCGTTTTTAACAAGTCAAACTGTATATGCCCAATAATAATAAATAATTTTTTTTTTTTTTGAAAATCTCCTTAGAAAATGAGGAAATGTTATCGTGTTTGTGCAGTATTACAGATCAATAAAATTGAAAAAAATAAATATATATATATTAAATAACAAATTATTTAAAAATTACTTTTTAAATTTTCTATTTTAAATAGTTTTTTAAAAAGATGTCATCCAACGAGTATTATGAGAATAAAACGACACAGATAAAACAAGAAAGAAAAGAAGAAAAAAAAGAAAACTTTAATTTCCCGATTAGATGATTTTTAAAGACACTTCAACTTCTGATACGAGTATTTTCCCCTTTTACAATACTTTCCTGAGGATAAAGAAAATAAAAGAAAAATAAAAATCATAAAATGGGAGAGTTAAGGGAGAATATTTTCCCCTTATTATCAAGCATCATGGTAAAAGTTACAAGTATGAAAAAAGTTGTTGGCAATATTTTACTTGTCCATGTCTTGAAAAAGAAAAAAAAAAAAAAATGAAAGATGAAGAGAGTGTCGTCTTATGTTACTCGTTAATATTTACCTCACTGTGATTTATCGAATATCCAACGTCAGTTACAAATTTAAACATTAATTTTATAAAATATTTAATTTTTCAAATTTTTTCATTGAAAAATGTTTTTTTTTTTTCAAAAATAATTTATTGTTTTATTTATTTGAGTTTTTTTATTTTCTTATTTACTTTCAAGTGGATAGATTTTATAAAGGATAACGTGACGTTGAATAATATAAAAATTGAATATTCATCAAGTATTGAACAATAAAAATTCTCGAGAATTTGAATTTAATATTATTTAAATTTATGCTTATTCTCCCGTGAGGTACAAATTTCATGCATTATTCACAATGCTCAATGTGGTTTTATGTATTTTTTTTTTGTCTCTACTTGGGAAGGTGTCAATGATTTGGAAGGTGTCTCTTTAACATTTTTAAAATAATTTCCTGATTGACATGCGAGTGATATGATAATTCTTTATTTTACAAGTTGATTTACATTTTTTTTAAAAATTAAAAACATTTTTGTATGTATCCATAAAGCCCATTGATTGATTGCTGTGATTAAAATATTTTTCTGAATTTTTCCGATGATGGCTTATGCGGCGAAATGACAGAAAAATTACTCCGAATTTTTCTTCTTCGAAATAGAGAGACATGACATTGTTTTAGGTGAAGATATTGAGATTATTGAGATAATTCAACTATTATTCATCGTTAGGGACAATTATTTGATAATTATAGACCTAGTTTTGTACAAATTACCAGAAAAAAAGCTAATTTCAGCGACACATCATGCTGAAACATCATAATGCATTGAAAAATGAGATTGTTCATTACTATTCAAGTGTGTTTTTGACATAAAAAATATTCAGAAGTTTTTAATTGCGATGAAATTATACTTGAATAGAAGAATATTATTGTGTTATTTATAAATTTATTTTACGATGTTCTAATTGGATATTAAATATTCCAATTGATCTGTTGTAAATCGGTTTACTTAGGATTATGTATATAGAGATTAGACATGTGCAAAGTTATTCGACCAGACATAGAAATCTACGTTCCATCAGATCACCACATATTAATATGAAACTTGTTTTTAAAAATTCAGTTGACAAATAATCGTAACTGCAAAATGAACTGGCTCATAATTTTTCTGTCTGGTGTTACATTGGCACAGGCCAGAATTGTATATATTGATCCACCAAAAACAAGCTACAATTATCCAGTATATTTTGATGAAAAGGCTTCCAAAGATTTGGATATGACCTTCTCAGCTGGTGAAGCAAATGAAGAAGACATTATTTATCCAGTTAAAAAGGTAAACTAATTATTATTATATAAAAAATATCTCTCTATCATCAACTGAACATTTTTATAAATTGCATTATTATTCAAGATGTTGAATGATTATCTTGACAATAATATATAATAATAAATTCAAAAAAATAAAATAAAAAACGAGCAAACATTTCATAGAATAGATTCCGATCCGAATGTAACGCCGGTAGGAATCCGAAACGATTACCTTAGCAATATTAGATCAGGATCCGGCTGCCCGGACCCGAATTTCCACTCGGGAAGATTTTTCAAAATTATATTACGAAAAAAATCAATCATCGATCAAAACTATATGAAGATTATTATTTTCCCCATCAACACATGCAATTTAAATTCAATAATTAAACTTATTATTAACAAACTTCAAATACTGAATTTTAATTGCATGTGGTGATGGGAAAATGACTCTGCATTCAAGTTTAGTGTAGAGTGGGTATAAGGATCCATAGTTTAGTGCATAAAAATCACAATACTTTTCTACATCAGATACTTGCTACATTGAAGATTGCTATATTTTTTCCCGGGTAAATATTTTATGATTTGTTCGACATTACGTGCACTTTATACATCGCAAAAAAAAATTATTTTTAGCGATTTTCAAATGATTTTAAATAAATATTGTAATAATTTTTCGGATATAGTATAAAACATTCTGTAACAATAGTAAATAATTACTAAATTAATTATTAAAATTTATTATAATAATAAATTGACCTAATTATTCCGGGTAAAATTTTTTCCCCGATATTTCTCCGATTTTTCCTGATAGGCAAAAAAATCGGAGAAAAGCCGAGAAAGCCTATTGCCAAGGCTTCTCCGTTGAAAGAATAAATTACATTTTCAAAATTGGTTTAATGAGTTGTATAGTTTAAAGCATAATATTTTTATTTTCAGATAAATCATGTGCCTGAACAAATAATTTATCGTAGTACAAATCGTCCAGTTTATTATCAAGCAAATGAATCACCAAGTCAAAAAATAATTTATCGTGATCCATATGATACTGCAGAACCTGCAAGTAAATTCTTGCATTTCAATCCATCAAACAAGGGTGAGGTTGTACTTGAACTTCGTGTTATTGCCAACAACAATAATATTTGATATTTTTTATCAATCAAAAACATGATATAATGGAAAGAAAAAAAACGAATTTACTTTTATATTTATAAAAATGTATCGAACTTTTAATATTTATGAAGAGAAACTTATCATTGAAATACACTGATTAAATTAACATCACTGAATTTTTTTTTTTTTTAGTATTTTTATGGTGATCTTTTAGACTTTTGTTCAGTTGGAATTCATCTGATCATCAGGCCCGAAAACATAAATTTTCTTAGCTGGATTCATTGGAGAATCTTGCGGACAAGAAAAAGCATCACTAAATTCCTTCATATTTCCAAGAGCAAAATTGACCATTTGGCTGATTTTTAAATTTATTTTTTTGCCATTTACTAATGATTCTGGGTTACCAGAATTACACAAACTCTGTAATTGGAAATATTTTTTCAATATTATGTTAATAATTTTTCGATAAATTAAATTGTACACTTACACCTGCGTAAGATATAAAAAAAAGTTTTCTATCTCTATACATCGGATAATTTGGCAATGAAATTTCCTCATCTTCTGGTGTTTTATTTTTTTCATAAGCTGCAAAAGCTACAGGAACTCCGAAGTTGTCTTCTAAAAATGATGCCATAAATTGTCTTGAAATATTTATCTGAAAAAAAATGTGAATATAATCGATTATTTTAAATAATTTGTTTTTTTTTTTTACAGAATTTACTTTTTTTGTATCATCTGATAATCCATATGTCTTAGAATAATTATTCAATTGCATTTCAAAGTCATGAAATCGTCGTAAATATTCATTTTTCATATCCTGTGGCCAATCATCATCATCATCGCTGCTTTTACCAAATATAAAATCGATGGAACTAATAAAACTTGTAACTGATTGACCAACTACACTCGCAAATGTTCCATAATTTGTTGCTCTAAAAAAAATTAATAAAATATCAAAAAAATTACTAAATGCCGAGAAGAATTAATTGCGGAAAAATATTTCCACGAGTAAATTACACTTCTCAACTTGACATGAAATTAATCTTACTGTGGAACATCCGGTTGAAATTTCGACAGTAGGTAACTCAAAAACCACAATATAACTGAAATGAAAAATTTTTTTTGTTATAAATAATTTCATAAATAATTCATGTAAAAATAATCTCAACAAAAAAAAAAACTCACTCGATCCGTCACGTAAATTAAAACTTTTTGCGTCAAAATCAGGATTATCAAATAATTGTCTGTAAAAAAATTAAGAAATTTAATGAAAATAAACAAATTAATTGATAGAAAATCAAAATAAAAAACATAACTAACTGTCGTCTACGGTGATTCAATCGAGATATCAGTAAAGAATCTTCCAAGTAATTTTTAGAAAAAATTTTCGGCTAAAATTTATAAACAATAAAAATTATAAATACAAAAATAATTTCAATTGATTAATGTTTTTGTTAAAAAATATTTTTACATATCCATTAAGCTTATCAATGTAATTATTGTCGGTAAATGAATGATAATTATATTGAATTGAATTAGGAATTCTTTGTAATAAGGAATTTTTCAAGTCAGACGACATCCATGATGTTTTGTTCACATATTTTTCGCTGCTCTCAATCACTTTAGTGATCAATTCAGCGCTCTTTGTTGAAACAGAGGAAAGAAACATTATAATTTTGTAATTGGCAAATAAAATTGATAATTAATTTGACTTACAGAATTTTTATAATTTTCAGGATAATAAACTGAAACGAATTTTGGAACTAGTGCTGTTAAAAATGGTAGACTCATGATGCAACGTTTCTCACTAATTAAAATGAAAAAAAAAAAAAATTAAACAATATTTAATTAAATTCATAAACAAATGATTTACAAACCGATTGAGAAATACTTCTGGAGTATCTTTGCCAATGTTGTTTAGCTCAAATTCAATATCGTACATTCTTGTTGGCATAAATTTCAGATATTTATAAACCAAATCCCATATTATAAAATTTTCTGTAATGAAAAATTACAGATGAAATTAATGATTATTCTTTTTAGTATTTAATATTTAAAAAATTTTTTTTTTTGATGATATAATACGTACGTAGTGTATCTGGTTTTGTTTTATCAAATAATACAATTAAGTTCCCCAATAGTTTTATGTTTTCTACGATGAATTCAGTATCTTCATCTTCCTTTGATGAAAACGCAGGGAAAGAATTCAAGTAGCAAAAACGGAGTGCCTGTCAAAAATAATAGACCGACAATTATTATAACGTGAAAAGTAAGAAATTGTAATTATTTTATCAACATAATCATGAATACATGGGAATTATTGACTCCAATTACATGGGCGTCAAACCAATTTTTGAAATCGTCAGAACTTTGAAAAACTTTTGAACGTCCGGGTGTTGATTCCTTCACAACCTTTAAATTGAATAATAATTGATAATTACAGCTGAGCAGATAATTAAATTAAATTAGGTGAATAAAAATAAGAGGAAATTATCTGACCTTAATCAATTCCAATTGGAAATCAATAATATCATTTGCATCTTTTAGCGTTTTGATGGTGTTAAATGGTATTTTTCTGTTTGCCGAAATTTCTTTAACAACATTGACAATACTGTTTATATATTTTTTTACTTCTGTTGAATTTCTTTCAAATTTTATTAGAATATCATCTAAATTATAGCCATAGGTTCTACTCCAGTAAACCTTAAAAAACAAAAATGATAGTTGTCGCATGTAATAAGACTTTTTAAAATTATATCTCGAAAATAATCAACACACGCGATTTATATTCAATAATTGAACTTATTATTAGTAATAATAACCTTAAATACTGAATTTAAATCGCATGTGATGGGAAACATTGAACCTAAACAGAAACGAAAAAAAAGGCCTAATCGATAAAGAATTATTGAACATAAAGCAGTATACAGGGCAATTTAAATAAATATCATAAAAATTTTTTGGATACATGATAAAACATTCTGTCAAAATAATAAATAATATGTTATTTATAAATAAAATTTACTATTTGTAATATTTCATATGGACATTTGACTCGTTATTTGTTGTTAATATTTTTGAAAATTTATTGGTAAAATTTATTATAATAATTAATTGAAATAATCCTTTCTAGCTAAATTTTTTCTCCGACATTTCTCCGATTTTCCCTGATAGAAAAAAAAAAAAAAAACGAAGAAAAGCAGAGAAAAGTTGTTGCCAAAGTTTCTCCGTAGAAAGAATAAATTCCATTTTCAGAATTAATTTAATGAAATACAAAAAATATCAAATTTGAGTGTCTAGATTTTCAATAATTCGAAAAATTATTATCTAAAAAACAAAAAAATCTTGTAATTCAAAGTCGCAGCTAATTTATTTTCTTTGTGTTAGATAAATTTTAATTTTGTCAAATTAATATTTTTGGTAAAAATCAAATTAATCAATTTATTTTTCTACAACAAATCCTTGATTCTGTGAATTTGACTTTACAAGACTCGAGCTCTTTTGAAATTGAGTAATAATCGTACAAAATTCAGTTGTTATTTGACCATAATAAAGCAATTATGCTCTGTGTATAATAAAAATTAATAAAAATTAATGTCTTACATAAGTCGCTCGATAGTCTTCGTGTTTGTAATTATCGATTGTAAAAAACGTATCAACACCAAACACTCTCGTTATCACAGGTAAAATAGAGCTCGGTATGACTTCAAATTGCGTTTGATATTTATCACCTAAAATTGGCCATCCCTGTATAATCTCAAGACTTTCAATAATATCAAAGCCAGTTTCATCTCGTTGTTCTTAAAAAACAAAAAACAGTCGGTATAATTTTTTTAAAATTTATAATTAGCTTTGCTTTCGATAAAAAACAAATTCTTACTTGTATCCATGCAATTTTTGAAAATATGTTTCATCGATTTCAACGATAAACTGTCAGTTGATTCATCCGGTGAGTTTAAAATCTCTAAAATCAGTTAATTCATATTTTAAATTTATTTGTTTATCAGAAATAATTTATATTATTTATCTCTGCTCACTAGCAAATCCAGTCATCATTTTATGGTTGTAGACATCTGAAGGTGTCCAAGATTTATAATAACGAGGTGCTGGATTTTTTTTCATCCATCCACCACATGAAAACTCATAGAAATTATCACATGGATCAATAGTGACATCTAAACTTTCTTCAATCTCACGAGCTATATTTTTATCAATCGAAATATATTTTTTACTAACTCCAGTATGTTTTTTATTTATTATTTATAAAGCAGGGGAAAAATTAAAAACTATTTTTACCTCTTTGTTTCCAGCAATCATCAGATTTACATGGACCATCATTCAAAAAAGCATTTGAAATACCAATTGAGGCTAATCTTTATTTCAAAAAAAAAAATATATAAAGTTCTACAAAATCTTTTCATTATCTTATCTTTTAGATAAAAAATTATATTGCTTTTGTGTATACTTACATCAACAATAATTCTCGACACTTAAATTCTGTCATTTTAAATTTTCACTTAACAAGTTTTCGTCAACAGATTAGTGAGTGTTAATTCAATGTTGTCTGGTAGTTGAAAAATATCAAACTAAAATGTTCAAAAATTAACTGTATGAAATATATTTGTTTTATTTTCTGCTCCAAATAAATTGCATTGCAAAAAATGAAAAATTTGTTGAATTGCAATTAAAATCAGTCCATTATTCAGTCAGCAAAAAATTATTTTTTGCCAAGTAAGTATAGTTGTGATATTTCCTTTCAAATAAATAGGTCAAAAAATATGTTGAAATTAATATTAAGAAATTATATTCAAATACACTGGAGTAATATTGAATTTAATTCAAAATATTTATTTCAAATAAAATATTTTGTGCAGGAAAAAATATCAATCCTAGCAAGTTAACCGTTGCATTATTAAATTATTATTATCAAAAATGTTTAATAATTATCTTGACAATAAAATATAATAATAAATTCAAAAAAATAAAATATATTTTATAAAAAAAGAGCATTTTAAAGGCAAATGAATTTAAATTAAATTTGAAATAATAATAAAATTGAGTCTTTACAATACGATAATTAATTTATTTTTGAATTAAATAATTTTCAATTTATCCAGGATGTATGACAATAGTAAATTTAAAAAATAAACAAATTATTAAATGCAAAATTTATTTGTTTACTTTTTTCATGATAATTTTTTCAAACATTTTAAATATTCATTGAATCATTATGTTGACATGTTACTGTGCTTTTATTATTTTTATAAAGATAAATTTTGATTATTTCATGTTTTTCTCTCACTAAAAAAAAGAACACTCGAAAATCTACGCCTAGAATTTTACTTACCACAGCAAAAAAATAATAATAATAATGGCGATGATATTTTGTTAGCTCACAATTCAAATTTTATCTAAACCATTTTTTTATTTGGAATAAAATTTACATCAATACCTTGATACACCGTATTTTTAATGATTTTTTTTTTATACATATAATTAAGCGATAAACAATTATTTACAGTTGTCATATCACATAACAGTTGTAATAAAAAAAAAAAAATAAAATAAACGGAAAATAAAATTGTATTTTTTAAACGAAAGAACAAAAAATTATTATTATTATTCTAATTATTTTCTATAAAAATTTAAGATACAATTTTCAACGAGTTAAAATAATAAAAATTAAAAAAAAACCACAGATTATCACTGATCCTTATGACTAGCTAATTCATTTAATTGCAAATATGCTGACGTTAATTTTGGAAATCAGCCAAATGCTGCTGCTCACAAGTTTTAAAAATTTCATGAACCTTTAATTCATCAAACAATATTTAAATAAAGATCTAATGATCCAATCAATGACATTACACAACATCTCTTTCATAAACTATTTTAAATTTTTCATTGACTTAATTTTTTTTGATGATAATAATCATATTTTTATTTCTCTCACTAATTTAAAATTAATCAAATAAAATTTAGGGTAAAACAACTATAGTTTATTTATTATTATTTTATATATTTTTAATTTATTCGATGATTGTTGGTGACTGTCTTGGCTCTTCTTTTGGTTCCTTCGGGTAGTTTGTTCGTACAAGATCAATCAATTTTCCGAGATCTTTTCCTTTGTTACTTTCATCATCGTCATCATCACTATTTTCTTTTTTTGATGAACCACTGACTTCTGAAATATTAAAGTGCAACAATATGTTTAAGACAACAGATCCATAAGATGAATATGATGAAAACTTTTGTATATACTTCATCATCATATGCCATCTACCAAAAGTTAACATTCAAGAAACTTTATTGTGGATCAAAAATATATAAAGATAATTATTTTCCGTTAACACATGAGATAAAAGTTCAGTATTCAAAGTTATTATTGAACTTCAATCTCATGTGACAAAGAGGTATGTGTTCGCGACCTCGTAAAAATGGCAATTTTCCGAAATTATATTTGGTAATTTTTAAATAAATACAATTCATTGGACACATGATGTAAAAATATCCATAAAAATAATAAATAATCTGTTATTTATAAATAATTTACTGTTTGTAATATTATAAATTGTCATTTGACTTGTTAATTTTAGTTGATATTTTTTAAAATTAATTATAAAAATGAATTGAACTAATCCTTCCTGGCCAAATTTTTTCTCCAATTTTTTTTCTATCAGCGAAAATCGGAAAAAAACAGAGAAAATCTATTGCCAAAGCTTCTCCGTATAGAAAAAATAAATTACATTTTCAGAATTAATTTAATAAATTGTAATTTAACGGTTTTTGAAAAAATTATAATACAAAAAACATCTAATTTGAGCATAGAGATTTTTAAAATTCTTAAAAGTTGATATCAATTAATTTTCTATTATCAAACAAATCAATTTTTAAATTGTTAATTTTCCCTTTATTATTTTCAAAAATTCATGATAATTTAATAATAAATTAAGCTAACCTTCAATATTATTTGAATTTCCTTCATTTGCACCAGGCGGTTTTCTTTCAACATCTCTAATTTCATTATAAGTTTTTGATAAATGTTTCATAATAAAATGTGTTCCATGATTATTTTCATCATTTTTAGATGCTGTCGAATCATCACGTGTCAAATCAAGTGGTCTATTATTATACTCTTTTGTTTGTGGTACACTAAAAGCCGATGAATGTTTACTCTTAAACGTCAACTGTCGTTCATTTAATTTACGATCCCAAATATGACCAGATACACGTAAATCAATGAAAAAATGTAACGGATCAATTGCTGGATATGATTGTGGAATTGGATATGGTGGATACCAAAGTGGACTTGGCATAAATTCAGATGGATTTTGTATATTCTGTCCGATATTAAAATTTTTATTGACATTATGATGATCACCAATTGTTGGTATTGTTGTTGTTGTTGTTGCTGCTGCTGTTGTTGTTGGATAATTTCTTGTTGAATAATCAATTTTTGTTTTTTGTTCATTATATGATGAATCATGATTTAATTTTAAATGTTCATCATTAAACTTACGTTCATTTGTATTATCATCATCAACTTTTACTTTATTATTATCAAATAAATCATGTTGATTTGTTTGTTCACTACCAAATAAACGTGATGAATCATCATAAAAATTGCGCGATTGTTTTGTAAAATCATTACGATTATCATCGACTTGTTTCAATACATCAGATGGTGTATAATTTATTTTACCATCATATATTTGTGTCTTACAATCATTATTGTTACATTTATTATTATCAATTGTGTCATGATGAAAATATTTGTCACTTGTTATATTTAAATTTTGTATATGATGATTTTGATGAAGATTATTGTTATTATGATATTTTTCTTTGGTTGTTAATTCAAGTGGACGATCACGTGCATCACGCCATGAACGTTTACGCCGACGGCTTGGTCCTGGTGGTGATGTTGATGCTGCTGATGATAATGATGTTATGCCATTTGATGTAAATGATGATGATGTTGTCGTTGTTGGTACTGGTGTTGATGTTGTTGTATCACTTTTAGCTTGTACAAATGAACGTAACATTTCACTAAAATAAAAACTGTGTGGTGTCATTGGTAGATTGTATAAATACGGTGGTGTTGCTGCTAATAAACGTGATACCAAATCACCACCAGACAATGTTGATGGAGTTTTTAAACTTGATGGATCACCAGTTGTTGTCGTCATCTTTAACTAATAATTTTATCATAAAAACACAATAATTATTTGTATTTATATCAAAAAATTATTAATAATTTTTGTCAAAACTTAATTCATATATTTTTTGCCATAAAATCATTAGTGTGTTACACTAGATATTTTCATGTGATTTTTATTGTTTTTTTTTTCAAGAAAATATATTCATGACAGTTGTTCTATTGTTTGAAATTTATTGAGGTAGAATAATAGAGGTTTCTTGATGTTTTGTCTTGGGAATTAAGACCATGGTCAAAATTTATAGACTCACTGGATCCGACACTCAATGTACAGACAATGAAATAATCAAATTCAACAAAGAAAAAAAAGCATTGATAAATATTTATTTGTCTAACTGTAATTATAAATTTTTAGAAAAAGTTTTAATTGTGTTTTCGATTGAAAAAAAAAAAAAGTATTCCGACCGAAGAAATAAAGAGATATATGTACAAACAAGAATAAATTTGTTTGTCGTGTAAAAAGGGCATGCAACGAGGCATGGTCTAGATACGAGTCAGTGTATATATGTTTTTGATTTTTCTCTTTCTGTTAATGTATATATTTATCTTTGTCTCTCATAGATATAGGGAGTAGATGGGACACAGAGCATCAGTACACTTGGAGTTGTATATAACATTTGATTGTGGTGTGGGGTATTGTTTCGGTCCATTGTTTTCACCAAACAAACGACGTCTACGGATGGCAACCGTCACTGTGATATTATGTTCTATACCCGACAGACAGGATGAACGGGAAATGGACTGCTGTCAGTTTTACACTCACACAGTCAGTATGTATATCTGCAATATTTTTTTGATAAATATTGGAAATGGGAAAGGACAATTGGACCACGACAAAGTCAATAAATATACTCTTCGTGTGTATAAATTTATACATACGTTATCCAATTTTCGTTGATGTTATTTCTATTTTTTTTTTTTTTTTTTTAATTAAAAGATTAATATTATTTGTTAATTAATTTATATGGTGATCCATTTTTTTTAATTACAGTATCATCAACGTAAAATTTGCCGATTAAAATCTCCAATAAATCCGGGTTAAAATAATGTCACGAAAAAAAAGCTCGTAGAAATGCCACAGCTAAATTCTCTCCCCTATAGCAATTCAATATTTTTCAAAAATGTTTAATAATTATCTTGGCAATAATATGTAATAACAAATTAAAAATAAAATAAAAAAAGAGCATAGAAAGCTGTACGGTTATTTTACCAGAAAAAAAAACTTATCAAATGAAAGATTTGATTTTGAAATGTTTTATATATTCAAAATATTTTTATCAACGTTTTTATGTATAAATTTTTTCAAATACTATTATCATTGCTCATTTTAGTTTTTTTTCTTCTCGTTGCCTTTTTACTTAATATATTCTTGAATATTAAAAATTTTCGGATATCAAAATAAATGCGCAAGTTTATGATTCACAAGATAAATCTGGAAAATTGAATTGAGCTTGCATACCAGTTGGTTCTTTCTATGTACATATTTCTCTTTATTTCTATCTCTTTCTGAATTTCTCCAGCCAACTTTAACTCAAACCACTTTTCCCTCAATTTCAACACTCGGTCTATAGAAAATCTACATAATCCCGTCACGTCGACAATTCTAATTGGCGGATTGTTTCAATTTCACGTCCTCACCAACTCCCACGTATATTTGCATTTACTCAACTTGTTTATTCAACTTTTTTTTTATTTCTTCTATTTAAATAATTGTTATAAAAATTTGAATGAAAAATTAAAATGAAGGGAAATATTTTCAAATAACAATAATTCTTTTCAACAAAATAAATTAAAAAATTATAATTTTATTTGTATTGTTTTTTTTTGTTTCCATTATGTCTGACTAAAAACGCGTCTTACTACTTTTTTAGTTTCTTCTAAAAATTATTATCATCAGTTGTTTCTTTATATACATTTTTTTCCTTTTTATTTTGAGAATATTAAAAGCTCTTTGAAACTTTAACTGTCAACAATATAAATGTTTTTATGATAGCCGTTTTATTTTAAAATTAAAAAAGAAGTATAAAATATCAAAGTAAAAAAAAAAAAACAAACAAAATGAGAATGTCAGAAACAGCTTGATGGGGTGAGCTTATATACGTATATCTAGTGCAACTTTTGTGTGTTGAACTCACCAAAGATCATGTGTTTTTTTTACAGTTAACCAAAAACTACTATCACAAATTAAAAACAAAAAAGAAAAACAACATAAAAACAAGTAAAATATAAATATTTTATAACATAAAAACATCATTATATAAATAATAAATTTATCAACATACATGTTGATAGAAAGGTCAGTAAATTTTGGGTTAATCTTATTCCCCTTATGTACACCTCATAAAATTCAAATAAAACTTTTCATGAAAACCAATTTAAACATAACTTTTAAAATGACCCAGTTTGACCCTGAACTTTATCCGTATTATAACTTTTCTAAAAATTCTACAAAATTGACACAACTCTTCAAAATGAAATTGACAAAATTAATTTAAAAAAAACAGCAACACTTTTAAAAATTAAATAAAAAACACTTACTTTTTACAGAAAAAAAAATACGTAAATCACCACTCACCACGTGTTACACTTATTTCTTCACAAGATAAAAATTACATTTACTCAAACAGAGAAAGGAAAGAGAAGAAAAAAAAAAAACTGCAGATATTTATATAAATAAATTGAACGAGAAAATAAAAACACGTTGGAATAAAATTTGTTATCTTGTTGATAGTTGAGAACGAAGTGACAGAATATGTTGTAGAGCATGCGTTCAACCCCCGTTAGTAAATGAGATAATAATCGTAGCAAGGGTAGTGAGTCTCTGTGGTTTGTGGTGGTGATGATAATGATGGTATATAGTGAGATGACGATGAAGCTACAACTCTAGAAATCAGAGTGTGACAGAGTTAAAACAGTGACAAGAGTAAGGGAATAAAAAAAAAATAAAAAAAACCACCCAACCACCCAACCACCCTCTCATCACATTGTGAGTAAAAGCACAGATGTGTACATATACTAAACTATCAGCCCTCCCCCCACTTTATTTTCCCACCCTTTAAATTTTCATCCATGACAAGGGGATTGTTGAGATGAGGGGGTTAAAATGAGACGGAATAGTTTTTGAGATGATCTGGCCAATCTGCGCATCATTTTCCCCTCTATCTAAAAATTTTGTAGAATCGCTATCAGAGAGTAAAGGGAGAAAATTTTGCCTCTGGCACCCCCTGTTCAACATTATATATCCCACTCATCCCCTTAACAGCCCCTGTTGAATACCACATTTCGCGGTGAGCCTAAGAGTGGGCGGAAAAAAAAAAATGTATAGAATATGCTTTCAACAGTAAAAAATAAAAATTCTTTTTTTATATTTTTATTTTCTTCTTTTATTTCTCTGCATGCGGAATTTCTTCTTTTTTTTTTTTCATTTTTTTGTATTTGTTTTTAGTGGTATTTTTTATTTATTTTTAATTTTTTCATTTTAAAAGAGAGAGAGAGAGAGAGAGCTTTGAGTACTTTCCTTCTGAATGCACTGCGTTTGTTTATGACAAAAAAAAAAAAAAAATTAAAAATGTTATTTAGATATTTTGGATAAAGTTATAAAACATATTTTGTAATTTTTGTTTTTATTATTGAATTTTATTTGAAATGATATATTTTATCGATAAATTTCAACCAGCTGGGTCAATGCAACTAACAATTTTGATTTGAATATGGTAATCATGAAAAAAATTTGGTTATTAAGTGATGACGATGTACTGA
>JAPYYR010003099.1:0-13894 GCA_030523065.1 Aphidius colemani | reverse complement strand
AAAAAAAAAAAAAAAAAAAAAAAAAACAAAAAAAAAAAAAAAAAAAAACAAAAAAAAAAAAAAAAAAAAAAAAAAAAAAAAAAAGACTAAGGATAGTTTAGAACATTATGTTTTATACATTAACAACCCTGTTTAAAACTATTCTAATTTCTTTGGTGATAATTGCTCCGTTGGTTGACCGCGATGCCTTGTCTTGAGAAGAGCGATGATGCTCTTCAGGCGTCACCGACGCAAGGGACAAAACTCGTGCGGGATGTCGTTCCCTCGTGAGGCATGCTGCCATACTATCCCTCGTTGCCCCTGAGCTTGGCAGAGGTGTAAGTAAGTCGCTAAATGGCCCACCCCGGAAATCCATGGGACCGATTTTGTTTCCGGACATATTTCTTTTACTGACTTGTTTCATGTTTATTATTGTTTTCAACTTTTGTTGGAGTGAAGTTGAGAAAAGCTCGGTTGAAAGGGTAATTTAATTTATGAGTGTTGTCCTGTAATAAAAAGAATTAGTTTCTAGAGCTATGGTGTTGAGTCGAATGCTCAGCACAAAAGTCTAGTTTGGAATTGGTGGCTTAGGAATAGAGATGTTAGGAGGATTTCAAAATAGTGAGGACAGTGTCCTTATATATTAGAAGTTATTTTAAAATCGGAGTCAGAGACGTGGGAAGCAATGTTTTTGAATAAATGTGGAATGCGTCCTCATATATATATACTAGAAATGAGTTCAAAAATTTGCTGAGAGTCAGAGACAAGGAAGTGGTTAGAGAAAAAAAAAAAAAAAAATTATAAGATTTATGCCGTGCCTTGAAATCATACGTATTGGAAAAAAAAAAAAGTACGTGTTGTAGCAGCCGACAACGACATCACGCCTTTTTCTTTTCATTGCATTCGACTCTTGCTCAAGCGAATTGGCTAACGCTACCTCAGCTATCATCGCTGTTTCCTCCATTCAGTAAAGTGTGCATGTTTGACACATAATACTGGATGGGTGTTCATTTATTTTATTATAGTCCGCCAACTGTTTACGCTCAATTATATTCGACACTCGTAGAGCAGTTAGTCGGTTCGCTTTTCTCCATTCGGTAAGGTATGTATATTCAGCATATGCATACGATACCTGATGGGTAGTTGTTGACTACATCCACTGATCGCTTACGCTTAATATACTCTACACTCGTGAAGCAGTCAGTAGAATCGCTAGGGAGGCTCACTATAGGTTTGACATCATATCTAAACCATAGTCAGTTGAGTGCTCAACAACCGGTAACAGTTTCCAGATTGCACGAAGATGTTTATTTTGGGTTAAAAACATGGCCAAAAAGCGTTCAAAATTTTAGCCAGAGTCAGTAACCCGAAGTTTATTTAATTTTATTTAACGTACAGTGCACACTTCTTTTTCTCCTGTCTCTCCTCCCTCCCCCCCCCCCACTCCCTCCCTAATGCACCGCACAAGCGAAAATTATATAATGTTTTATGCTCGGTCACTAATAAGATGACAATGCATTTCGGTACTCTTGATAATTTGTCACATGCAAGTGTGATTTACAGTTCTGATAGTGACAAATTATGAGTACAGTAAATATTATAATACACACAAAATTCAGTTATGACATTTACTCGAGATGTCTGATGAGACGTATCTTCGGGCTGAAGACTGATTTTTTAGGTCACAGTGTGGTAATTGCTTCCGAAAAATACAGTACATCACCAAGTTTTTAAGTTGCTCGAAGGCAAATTTGGACGTGTCGAGATTTCCTCGTCCCTTCACGTTAGAATCAAGAAGTCATCTAGATGACAAAAGTCGTCCCCGATTCTGTTTGTAACGTTCAGCTGTTGACCTTGGAGGCAGATTACGTAGTTACGGTTTATTGACAGAGTTTGTATAATCTATAAAGTTTATATTCAGCAGTGCTTCACAGATCGCAATAGGAGCACCGCGTAAAGGTCCTGTCATCGCTCCCAGTAGATAGGGACAGAGGAAATCTCGTTAATCCATTTATGAGCGTCACTAATTAAATGACGAGGCATTTGGTTATTTTTTTTTTATATCTATTATAGCTTTCTAATTAATTACAATATATATTATATATATTTAACAAACTAATGCAGCTATAATAAATCTAAAACATAGCACCTGTAAAGGCAGGTGTACCTCGATATTTAGAGATTCGTGTGTCATCCAACTCCCTTCGTATCCGTTTGGATTGCAGTCATACTGTTGAACATCCGAAGTGTATTTATTCCTCCAATAAGGACCTGGGTCGATAGGACCTTCAGTTACTCTTCCAGCTGCAGTGAACCAAACTCTAAGATATTTCCATTCATCAGTACGTTCAAGTACCGGCATCCGACGTTACATACATTGGAATTTCGTACTCACGTCAACTGCGGACTTTTTTTCCTTCCCAAGTTCCTTGATAGCCAGCGTAAAGCTCTTGTTCGTATTTATTCTTAGTCCACATTTTGCCAAGTCTTGCCAAAAACCGAAATAAATAACGCTGGGGAGAGTGGGTCACCCTTTTTGACACCCCATGATTGTCGAATGTCCTCTGATTTCCAATCATTACATTCCAGCCTAGTTATACTTGCTGTATAAGTGCTCATTATATATTTTGTCAATGAGCTAGAGAATCCTTTATTAATCATCGTATCCTCCATCGTGCGGCGAGTAACTGAGTCAAAAGCTTTGGCAACATCGATAGAAGCCGTATATACTGACTTAAACCTCTCTCTACAGCTTTTTAGAACGAGATCCAGGATGAAGATGTTCTCTGAGCATCCATCAATTTTTATAAATGCTCTCTGTCTCTGTTCCATATAGATGTGTTTCATAATCCTACCTGCAAGGATCTCGTGAAATAGTTTAGTAACCACAGAAGACTAGCGTCGCCCTTTTTAAGAATGAGAGTTGTTCTTGGCTCTAATAAGTGATTCGGGAGTCTTTCCATGCACATAAAGATGTTCAACAACCTTAGATGTATATCAACAGGCATCATCCTTAATTCCAATTCCAGGTGATGAAATTCCCTGAGTTTTCATGGTCTTCTTTCAGGAAGGTACCATCACTCTCTCTCTTCCGGTGTCTTACTGCTAGCTATATCCTAAAGGAGTTTACAGAGACAAAGACCTGGATTCTTGCTCTATAAACTTTCAACTCTTCCATACTTGTGTCTTCTCATTTTTCTGCAGGACAGTGGTTTATTACCAACATCCACAACCATAGCTCTTTGGTTAGTTGTTCTTGATTTCGGAAAAATCTCACGAAGATAAAGCGTCCTTTCACTCAAAAGTCTTCCCTTGTCTCACAAGTCAAATAACTTGCAGATGTTATTGAGCCTCTAAACTGAGAAGTTTTTGGTTTGTTGTGTTTGTAATTCTCCAACAAACTTGATAGGAGCAACGCGTAAGTTCTTTTTTTTTTTTTTCAAATGGCTTAATGAGAGGTCAAGGCGTTTGCCCGGAAAGCAAAAGACCCGGGTTCGATTCCCGGCGGGGGAACTTCTTAATTTTTTCAAGTTTCTGTTTTTTTTCAAATGGTTTCTTTTCTCCTCTGGATCTTCGGGAATCGGTGAAGATCGCTTACTTTCATTTCTCAAGTTCTTCAGTTACCCGCTGCACTCTCTCTTTATACTTGATGTTCCTCTTCTGCCCGTTAATGGACTCAAGAGTTCGGTCTGGAAACAGATCTTTCAGTGCCTCATTGATGAAGCGAAAGCCCTTGATGGTAAGTTCAGTCTCTCGTCCGGCTAGTAAAGCTAGTCCTTCTTCTTTCCATCTTGTCTTAGCATTACGATTCGAATTGTTACTGGGTGAACTGGTCTGCCTCAGCGTGTGAGCGTCGTTCCAGTCAGTCTTTATGCGATTTTCGCTCATGTAAAGAGTGACTTCGTATGGTTGGCCATGATTTGTCGCAACCTGGATGTCTGCATACTTCGGGTAAAGTTAGTTGTATAAATGTTACACTATGTCTCGCTGAAGTTGAGCAGGATGAGCCATAGGGCGTATTCAGGGTGTATTAACCGCCTGGTATTCATCCAGAGCGGTTTATTGTTAGAAATCCCTGAAGGTTTTACCTAAGTTACCGACTCTCAGGTGCAATTGAATGCGGACGTTGTCAATAAGTTACACACCGAAAGACAGATCTGTATATATATATATTTTTTTTTAACTCGGTCGGAGGTGTAAATGCTAATGCATACTGGTAGTGTGGGACTCACACCCACCAAAAACACCTTCTATCTGCTGAAATATTATACCTGATGATGTTAGAGCAGGTAGCACCCAAGGAATAATCGGAAGTCCAAATTTAAGCCTATACATATTCTATCAATTCTTTTTTTCCGTACGCGATTTGATTGCAGAAGTCATATTAATAAAGGCATTGAAGGCAGTGAAGCCGTTTTTAAAAACACGGGTAGATATGATTTTTATTTCTCGCTCTTTATTAACTCCTAAGTCGACCAGTTCGTTTACTGATCGACTGCACCAGATTCCTCTACTAGAAATGATCGCCGCCGTGAACGCAACATTTTCGACTTGATGTTGTTGTTTAATAGCGTTTTCTATCACTTTCTATCACTTTCTATCACGCCACGAACAAGATAACAGATTCAATTTAGGAGAAGTCGCGTTGTTTATCACAGATGGACCCGACATTGTAACTCAATTCTTGTTGGTAGCCTGAATATACCTAAGCGAACCCCAAAAGATTTATAGCTTGAAGCAAAACTAAAAGGAGACAAACTGGTCACTCTTACAATGGTGAATATCTTAGTTTACGGAGAAGTTGCGCTGTTTTATCACAAATGAACCCGACATTAAGAAAGAAACCTAGGTGCTGAAATTTCGGAGAAGTTTGTTAGAATAACCGATAAAACTGATATTTGCAGCCACAAACAAGATGATAGACTGAATTTGAAAGAGAAGTAGCGCTGTTTATCACAGATGGACCAGACATTGTAACTTGATTCTTGTTTGTAGCCTGAAGACACCTGTCCGATTCTCCGGAACTGATACAATCATGCTATGCAACGCTAGCTTGTAGACCTCTTTGAAAAGTCCAAGAAACAAGTGAAAACGAGGCAAAACAACATCAAAATAGCATCGATCGTAAGAGTTAATGAACATATCTATCATAAATCGGCTCAAAATATTGAATGAACACTGTTACACGATTGGTTAGTACGCACCGTAAACTTTGAATATAACTACAATGCAGAACACAAATATACGTAAAGCCTCGGATTCGATAACTCGGCACTTGAAAGTTATCGTAGCGGGCTTGACCGCAGATCCCCAACTGCATATGGAATATATAAAAAAGGCTCGCCTACAGCAGGTTCTGAGTACAATTAAAAAAGGTGGTGAAAGCTCGCTAGATTTGGAAGAAACCGCAGACATTCTACTGAACACTCTCATACCGGACGATTCTAATATAAATGTTAAATAATGTTAAATATCTGTCCATGAAGTCACTAAAAGGAGAGCAGAGGAAAACATTTGTAATATATCGGCACCCTCTTTCACAACAAGAGAAATCGCCAAATTACTGTTTGACCGCAGAAATAATAAAGCTCCTGAAAGAGACAAGATTGAGACTGAGATGATAAAAAAGTTCTGGGGATGCTTGAGTACAGAGTTTCACGACTTGTTTAACGGATGTCTAAGATACGCTACGTTCCCTGAAATCTGGAAGACTGGTCTACTGGTAGTTTTAAAGAAAGCACCAGAAAAAGAGGCGAGTAATCCGAAATCATATCGACCCATATGTCTCCTACCCATTGTAGGGAAATGGCTCGAAAAACTGATCTCGAAGCGTTTCCGTCCAGTTCTTGACGACGTCAGGTACTCTTCTCCAAGACAATATGGCTTCAAAGCCGAAAAATGTACTGACGAAGCAAGGACAAGTATGTAATGGCAATTGCATTTGATATATCAGGAGCGTTTGACAACGTCTGGTGGCCATCAATAATAGCCAACCTCAATATAAGAAAATACCCATCGAATATATTAAACCTCGTAAAGAGCTATCTTTCAGAGAGGAAAATTGAAATGCTGGCTAGTCATGGGAAAGCCTAGAAACAAGTCATCAAAGGCTGCCCACAAGGATCCATACTAGGCCCGGAATTTTGGGATCTTATATTTGATGAGATACTCAAAATTCTGGAGGCCATAAGTATAGAATATTTAGCGTTTACTGATGATCTAGTGATTTTTATAGTGGGCAACTCACGAAAAGCTCTAGAAGAAAAAGGACATGAAGCCATTGGCATATTATCAAATTGGTGTAAAGGCCAAAAGATGAGTCTAGCAGCGGAAAAAACAAACTTGATTCCATTGAAAGGCAAGCTCGACAAAGAACGTCCGTCAAGAGTCTTCGTTGATAATGTAAAAATTAAGTCCGGCTCCACGATCCGCTACTTGGGTGTTAATATATCCGAAAAACTCAAAGTAAACGATCATGTGAGAATGATAACTGAGAAAGCCTTATCGATCTCAATGACTGCTCAGAGCACAAAAACAAGCTAGCTCTCATGAGAAACCAAAGAAAAGTTTTGATATTTATTACCAAAGCACACAAAACGGTATCAACGGATGCCTTGCAGGTGATAGCAGGCCAACTCCCGATTGATCTTCAAGTTACTAAAAAAGCTCTTGAATATAATATTCGCAAGAATATAGCGTTTGAATATAAAGACAAAATCTTCAATTCACTTAGTAACAAAAAAGATCAAGCTGAAGCTAAAAACGGTCCTTGAGAATATGATCTTAGATGTTCGGCAGAAGCAATGGGAAAAATCTCAGAACGGACGTATAACGTACAGCTACTTTCCATCAGTGAAAAGCAGGTACTTCTCTAAAGAAGAATATAACCACTACACTGTCCAATTTTTGAGCGGGCATGGAGACTTCCAATGGAAGCTTTATAGCAGAGGCCAAACAACGACAGCAACATGTGGATGCGGTTTCAGAGAAGAAATACCTGAACACATTCTGGAAAACTGTACGCTATACAACGAAGAAAGAAAAACTTTGATAGACATTGCTCTAGAAAAGGGACTCACTTGGCCAGTACAGCCTTCAGACTAAGTATCTTCCGTTCTATCAGGCGCATTCAATATATTCACAAAGAGCGTCCTGAAAAAGAAGCACATAGAGAAAAGTCAGAAACAGTGATCCTTTAACTCTTCCACAACACGCACCGCAACAAACACACGAAAGTGTCAAGGCCAAGAAATGACTCCAAAAAAGAAAGATCTTGGTGAAAAATCTGAAACAAGAGCCATGTTGGATTTGCCAGCGAAAATAACAAATCCGACATGCCATAAAACTAAGCTGCTCACACTGATCATGACGAACAAGTCAAAGTGCCCGTAAGAAGCTTAAACTCTAATATATATAAAACCTCTTGTACGGGCAAGAAAACAACTAATTAAGTGTGAATTCAAAAAGTTCACGTTACAATTTCGGAGAAGTTCAGATGCAATAGCACAGATGGAACTGATATTGCAAACAAAAAACATGGAAAGTAATAAATTTCGGCGAAGTTTAAGCCCAGGCCTCGATGAAACTGATATTTATAATGACACACTTAATTAGCAATAAACTAGTATAAGCTATTCAACTCTATAATTTCATAAAACTGTAGTTGTAAGGCGTACAACCAAGAGTGTACCTTCCCATGGTTCCCCGTGGGTGCAAAGTCGAAAAAAGGCTTTGTACCTAAATCACTCTTCCACAACTCGAGCCCGTGGACAGCGCTGGATTTTTGCCAGTCAAAAAACTTGGTGGTGGTAGAGCTAGAGACAGATTAACGTACTTACTAACGAGCCAAATAAGATCTGGCTTAGTCGCAACTTTGTTGCAGCTTGTAAGGGCCTACTGAGGCCTAGGTAAAGCACAAAATCGACTATATTTTACTGTTCATCGACTTCTAATCTACGCAGACATAAATTCATTTTCCTCTCTAAGAAGTCATTGGCTAGAGAGGAATCGACCGAGTTGTTAAGGCCTAAGTTTCTCAAACGAACTAACCGATTAAATAGCATGTTCCACTGTAATGATTGGATGCCTAATCCGCCGTCCGTGACGTCTGCGTGGAAGTAAGGTGTTACAACGTCGTGTGGTAAGACGAGCCATTTTCTGACAGCCTCACAAGTGAGTTTGTCAGCTTTTCGAAGGGCACTAATACTAGTTTTGCCCGAAGTAAACTGATGATAAAGACTGGGTAGCACAACTTTTTTCAACGCGAATAAACGTTGTTGTGGCTTTAATGGCGCTTTCGTTTAATTATTAATATTTTCCCGAAGTGATTTTAGAGGTTCTTTAATCGTACAGCCTTTGGCTGTATTAATCTAAATTTACCAGTTTAAGAACACGTTTAGCAATAACTTCATGGAGACGACCGCGCTGTTACTGAGGAGACTGCGATCGGACGGAAGTTATCCAATTCACAGGCTCCCTTCTTTTTCGGAATCAAAGTCGTTTTTTACTCTAACAGCTTCTCCGGTAGCTTTCCCACAAAAATAAACAAGTTTCTAGCTATAATCTCTATAGGAATACTACGGAAGATTCTAGCGGTAGGACCATCCGGGCCAGGGGCTGTTCCACGATCAGGCAAAGATTTTTGATTTCCTCTTCTGACATTGGAATCCACAAACCGTTACATACTGGCTTTCATTTACCGATACTCGGAAATGTGATCCCCGCTTTTGTCATAATTACTCGCCAAAGAGGAACCATAACCTTCTTGGTGGGAATTTGACTAGAGCTTTTATTCTTCAAGAGTTTTTAAGATACAAGCATGGGTTCTTTACGATCAAGCGTTATGTTTCCGCATACTCTTGTCTCCTTTCTGCCTTAGCCCGTATTTTCAACGGACGGAGCTTAATTGCCTCGTGAGTTTTCTCGGTAGCAAGCCACACAGTTTGTTTGTAGAGCGACAGTTCTTCGAAGATTCGTTCTTTTGACCATATTCTAGCATGATTGCAGCTGTTGAGGCTATGACAGGAGTGACTGTTGCTTTTCAGAGGCGGCAGTTTCTCTAAAAAAGTTAAGATATCATTAATAGCAGGCCCCGTTTCCGATTCCAAGCTATGAAAAGATAATTCTTTCTCTTCCACATCTTCCTCCAACTCATCGATAAATCTCAACATTTGACCTTTGTCACCTTGACTCTGCCTTTGCTTTTTAATAGCGTCCAGCGTACGTCTCGGAAACGTAGCAGCAAGCTCCTTATTGATGAATCCGGCCCTCGACAGTTCAGCATCCTTTTGTGCCATAATGTTCCAGTCCTCATGTGACCATCTCTTTTTCCCTACTATCTTGCGTCCAGACGCATCGATGTTGTCTGTAGCAAAGATTTTCACATCATAGAAATCTAGCACAGAAGTGTGCATTCTGTTCATGGAGAAGTGGCTCTCGAGACGTTTTAAAAAACCTCCTACAACCAGGAAATGTACATAAGAATTGATCTGAATTTACAGAGGAGACTTCGTTGTCAGCTGGACCGGTCGAGCTAGAAGGCTCGCCGGTTATGTCGCCTGAATCAGATGCTGAGCGTTGAATGGCAGTCGAAGAGAATAATAGCAATAAAAATAAATTAATAAACCAAAATCTCGCAGCGAAATCTCCCCGTTTCCTGGGAACTCATACAGAGAAGAAAACTCTTCCCGAAACTCCTGAAGGCGTCTCCAGGTCATTTTGGGTTACCATGACGAGTACTCTTACGGAGACACGAGTTGTTTGCGGTTCCACTGCCGGGTTCCGGAATGCAAACCAAATTCTCTTTCGTCCAATCGGTGTATATTTATTATATATAAATAAATAAAATATAGAAAAGTAACACCCACATTAACATAAATTTTCACTCAGGGCTTAGGATTGATTGACTCGTGTGCAACGAGTTCACACGAAACCCTTCTCCACGTCAGTCCTCCAGGGCTGGCGTATTTGCTACTACCACTAAGATCTGTACCACCGGTGGCTCCAAGCAGTCTCACGACCAGAACCTTCTGCGCACTCATCAGGACTTCATAATGTAATATTATGAATAACATTTAAATTTCACTTGTCACTGATGGTTGTGTATAGACACGACGCTTCTCGTAATCATATTTTATGGAGTTTACTACTTAGAGCTGCACTCTCGAGGAACCCGATTCTAAGGAGGAATCCTCTCGTAATGCAATGTGGTCAATACGAGCCTGAACCACTCTATGGGTAAATGGCCTCATTCAAGATGGATTCGGACACAAAATAACATTACGGGATAAGTGAATCCTCCCAAACAGAACATTTCCCACCGGCGAAAGCCGCGGGATTCAGTGCTGGGCTTTTCCTTGTTCGCTCGCAGCTACTAAGGTAATCCTAGTTAGTTTCTTTCAAATCTAATAATAAATAACAGTAACATAATAATAATAATATAAATAAAAATGAAATCAATGGCTACACAGTTTGGTATGTCCTCTATATTTAACATATGATAAATATTATAATTAAATGATATTTGTATATACATATTCAGGAACTTGACGACCAGTTACAAATATATATAAATATATATATACTACAAAACGTTACGAAGCATCTTTTTCAAGATATATCAATATATACGTCATTTGAAAACTCAACAAGGAGCTGAATTATTACAGTAGCCAAACTAACAGCAAAACTCAATAAAGTTTTTATTTAAATATTAATAAATAGATATCCTATTAGTCCAGTCAATGAACTACGTAGACTACCATTTGCGACGAAACTTACGAAAAATTTTTTATAGACTCATTCGGGGCAGGAAAATCGGAGGATGGTAATAAAAAGTAGGTGAAAATTTTTTTGAAGAAGAAAAAAAAATAAAAAAGGTTTAAAATGAGTGTTTTTTGAGAATATCGCGAGAACTATTGGAGTTAGAGAAAAACAGTTCAGGTAAAAGGTGTAGAAAAAAAAGTTACCTTTGATTTAGTTTTCGGGAGTATTTCGCATATTTTGAAGGGTTAATTAAGAGAAATACACATTTCTCAAAATATTTTTGCATATACAGATAATCCATTTTCACAATATTTTTTTCCATATAAATTTCTACTCTTTGCAAATTTTAACACGTATTAAGTCAAATTATTGTATTTTCGAGAGATATAGAAATTTGTGTTCCTATGAATGCTCATGTTTTTCTTAACATTAGCATCAGTTCACCAAAGCAACATCCAGCTTACCAACAAGAAAAATTTATTCGTTAGTTCATTTACTTTATATTTATCAGGAAAAATATTAAAACAATTATTTGATTACATAAACAACTTGTTAAAATTACTAATATGATTGATAGAATTTTTTTTGTTTAGAAATTATCGAAATGGCATTCACAAAAACTAAATAATTGCAAAAAGCTAAAGAACGTAAAGTGATCAAAGATTTATCAAAAAATGTAGCATATAAAATAACAAAATTCCTTTAGTTTTCTACTGGGAAATATGGACCTGCAGCAACAGTTGAAATAGATAATTCATGTTATCTTTATCTACCGAAAAGATTTGCTAAACTTTTTAACAAGGATGAGGGAGAGTATGAAGATCTCCATAAGGCTATAAAAGAGGGAAGTTTAATTATGACTCTCGATTGAGAAAATAATAGAAATATAAAATTTGATAATTGTTCGATGAAAGATGATTTTGATGATGATTGGAGAATTAAATACATAAAACAAAAAATAAACCATTTCCGCATTTATTTATTTATTTCATCAGTTTTTGTTTACATTTCTTTATTATTTATATATTTACTTCTTACCTTTCAACTTAGTTTTTTTTATTTTAACTTAATCTATGTACAATACCGCTAATTGATTTATACACAATTATATTATTATGTAAAATTAAATAATCGGCTGAAGTTTTATCTGAAAAATTTTTTTTAGATTCGAATTCCAAACGTACATCTACAGCACCAGTTTTTAACAGTTCATTTTGTTTACTACAATTAATTACAATAAATGGTGCTCGATAAATAAAAAAGCTTTTCGCTAATAAATCTTTTTTAGCTCCATAATAAGACTCTGATAAATTATTATACATATCATATAATAATTGATTTTTCGAAATATGGAGATTCAAATTCCCATATGGGAAAATTTGTGAGTTGAGATATAATTTGACAATGATCAAATTTTGTTGCATCTGTATGCCACACAGTTTTTCTATTTGTTTGAAAAGCAAGAATAACGTAGCGATGTTTTTCCAGTTGCGTTAATGTCTTGACAGTCCAAATATGATGATTTGTTGTTGGTAGTAATGGATATTCATATAGTTCCCAGCTTCTGAATCTAGTAGAAATAACTGGATCATTTTGAATATATTTCATCATTTCCATTTCATTTATATATGATGGCGTTACATATGGAACTAACCATTCAACTTTTGTTATTTTCATCTTGAATTCAACTTCTCATATAACTGTTGGAACAGTTCTCACAACTGCATTTAAATCAGAACAAGATCGTACCAGTATAATTTCATGTTTAGCATTGACAATAATCTTTTGATAGTCTTCAACAAAACCAAGGAACATCTTCAATGGTATACAGAAATCGAAAAACCTTCATCATTTGTAAACACTATCTCATCGTATCCATTTGTCCATCCAGCATTTTCATTATTTTCTTTTGAATTTAGTGATAAATAATTTTTCATTGCTCTTGTAATCCCAACATTTTTGCATCTATCAACTAAAACCCCATTTAACTCATAACGCATTTCTCCAAATAAAGAAGCCATCGCATTATTTACTAACCCAATACCAACTGGCATTTCATTCTTATTTTTTTTTATTTAATTTAACCCTTATATGAATATGAATTTCACTTGGTAAAACAAACAAGTCTTGATTTTGTATTGATATTCTAATTTCATCACTATTTTCGAAGCTTGATGATCCAAATGTTTGATGTGCATGCACCTTGTAACTGGATATATCGTTGTTGAGGTGAACTGGTGCGTTGATATCAAGTATATTTTAATCACCCGTTCTGACGTGCAAAACAATTGAGACAAGTTATATTTACCCAATTGTAGTTCCAAGTCCAGAATTTTTTACTTTCAACCCTAGACTTTTTAAGAATATTATATTCTGAGCTGTTAATTTCTTCACTGCTCGATTGAGACTGGTTGATAGTGTCCATGTTTTGATGTTTTTATAAATAAATCCTCTCTTTCTCCCCGTCTTTGTGCGTGAATTAAATTCAGTCCCCCTATGATTTAACATGCAAAGTAATTGTGATTGTTTCACCACGAAAATTGAGAGCTCGACCTGCTTGGTCAACAATCCTCAATTGTATATCATCTATTGACTTCACAGTAACTGGTAAATAAATAGGAGAAGCTGGCACTTCTATTATTTTATAGCCGGGTGGTACAGCAGGAAAAAAACTCCGTATTGTATGTACTTTTTGATTGTTACTGTTGGAATATGCTTACAAAAGGTAAATGTATTTGCCTTGTTTATATCCATCACTGTCATATTTTCCCATATGTTTCTATGAGGCGCGTAGGACACAAAAGGAACAATAGATGGTCAATTATGGAAATTACACTAATCCCTTAGTGAGCCTGCAATTCCTAACTTTCTTTTCCTTACTTTTAAGTTAGTTGTCTTAAGAACACTGCCGTGGACGTATCCTCTCTTCATTCAAATTAAAATAAAATAAAATAAAATAATTCCTTTTTGACTTATTCATTTATTATTTCCCTACACAGTTTCCAATAGGCTATGGGCTCAGTTGACGTGTAAAATAATTAGGTCAAAATTATTGTAGTGATTCTATTAAAATGGATAGTGCTAAATTCGCGAGGAACATTAAACCTTTTTCAGGTGAAAAGTACAGTATATGGAAGAGTAGAATAATGCT